>CAJUYH010001185.1:47862-77131 GCA_910591685.1 Galerucella tenella
CTTTCATACTTCAAGATTGTATATACATATTTATGTTTAACCTTGTAATACATATTACATCCTATTGAATCATAAGTTCTGTTTACTTGCGTGCATCCACCCCACAAGATAAAATTACAACAGGTATCTATTTTAAAAAGGTATAGTACTCTTTTTAATAGATCAAAATATTCAGCAGCTTTTATTCATATCCTACTAAACAGTTTTATGCATAAATGAAGATCATTAATTTTCATTAGATTTAAACATGTTTGTCATAAAATAGTATATTATTAAACGAGCAATTTATGATAGCCATAATTCACGATGGGTGACGTTTGCGTCACGAGCCGCAGGCGAGGGGCGCAAGTCACCCAAGTGAATTATGGCCATAAATTGCGAGTAGAATACTATACTTTGTCCACGACACTTAATTTATTTATTAATAAATAAAAGTCAGTAGCCATTTGGCATATCACTAACCTCAAAATGTTGTGGCAGCTACTTCAAATAATTTGACATATATAAAGATGGGCGATACTGTAGAAAGTATCGATACAACGTACCGTTATAAATATATTGTTTTAAAATACTTAATATTAGAAAATATCGTTATGAAAAGTATCAATACTAAAAATTACAATATTTTATAGATACGATATATGTCAGAAACAAATTTCCTGAACAAAATACACAGATTTAATAGATTATTCCATATTGTACCCCCATCTCTAGTCGTGAATTATGAACCATAATACACTACAGTGTATTATGAACCATAATTCACGACAGTTGATATATGGGTACCATATACCTTTAGTTAGGAGGTAAAATATTGACTTATTATTAGGTGGTCGTGGACAAATACTGTTTAATCCGTGTCCAGACTAACCATCGACCAATTCGATCGACTAGTCCACACATACAAAACGAAGGTTAACTTTGTTGTTCGACATAGTCTGGAAACGGCTTAGACAAATATTTGTAAAAAATATATTTTTTCACTATAAGGCAATATAATGTTTATCAAAATTGTGGTTCGGTTATGATAAATAATGTTAAATTTAGGTGAAAATTAATAGCTTTGAAGAAGTTTCCAACAAAAAAATATAATTTGCTGGGAAGATACATTTTTTACGAATAAAAAACATATCGTTAACCCAGACAATTTACTTTTTTATGGTAAAGAAATATATTTTACCTATACAATACATTTTTTTATGATAAAAAATGTCATTCTGCCATAAAGTAATTTTTTATAATAGAACAATATAGTTAGCTTGCAAAAATAAGTATTTGTTATTAAAAAACTACTTTATTTAATTTAAATGCTTTCAAAGATTAATATAACTATTTTGTCATTATACCTCTACTTCAAAAGTGATTTCTTTTTAATTAACAACCAAGGTTTGATGAAATTCTTTCCTATAAATATTTTGATCGAATTCAATTGCTATCATCTCCCCAGCTGGTTTTTCATTACTGTAAAAATCAATTTGATGAGTATTTGAAGATTTTCTCCCCTACACACGTTCTGAAGGTGACCTTTCCTGCCACAAAAAGTACAAATTGAATTATCTTTATTAGGACAACTTATAGCTAAATGCTTTTGATCACCGCACCAGAAACAAAATTTTGAAAAATTTGGAATTTCATTTGAAATACCAGTAGGTATGTTTGTTTTAGATTTCAAGCTGATTTGATTTGAATTTTTATTAGTATGTAATTCAGCAGTGTCTTTTGCGAAGAGTTCCATACCTTCAGCTATTTCTACAGCTTTTCTGATGTCAAGTCTCCCTTTTCTGATAAGCGACTTTGAATTTTATCGTAATGGTAACCCCAAACAAAAGCTGATTGCCGAGTTGGTGTGTTCAATCAACATCAAGGTTTGTGTGTGTGTGACTATTGCCATTTTTTTGTTTCGAGATAAACATATTCTGAGTATAGAGTGGAGTGTTTGTATTGTTCCAAACTTTTCGATTCTAGGAAGGGGAAAAAAGGCTTCGCCTTCTAAATTTTTATCTTCATTATTATGTGTCCTAGGGTATTGTTCCAACACACATTTTTTTTGTTCGCGTTAAATAATCATCTTCACCCAGTTTTACCGTATTTTATACGATATCGCACAATAGTATACCCATTATGAAAGTTTTCGCTTTCCTTCAAAAATATCCTTACCGCTAATTTTGTTTTTTTGTTTGTTAATGCTCAAGGTAGCCATAGACTGCGTTGTTGATCGGCAGTTTTGTTCGACGAACAATTCTCATCGAACAAAAACGGCGAACCTGTGTTGCACACAGACTTCGGATTTATTTAACAGTTGAAACTGATAGTGAAAACAATATATTTGTGTGCAGTGGCGGCAACATTAGCCATGAAGTAAAAAAAAGAAGCAAGGAAAGTGGTCCAAAATATGGTTATTGAAAAGAGATCAGTTTTCTCATATCAACTTACTGGCTGAACTCAATCTAGAACCTGGAGATTGGTTCAATTATTTGAGAA
This sequence comes from Galerucella tenella, assembly GCA_910591685.1. NCBI lineage: Eukaryota > Metazoa > Arthropoda > Insecta > Coleoptera > Chrysomelidae > Galerucella > Galerucella tenella. Next base: position 50,344 of record CAJUYH010001185.1, read on the forward strand.
TGGATTATGACACATATTGTATTCTTTTGAAATTAGTAACCCCTCTAATTGTCAAGCAAGACTTTATAAAATAAATAGACATTTTCTGCTGATTTGTCGAAGATCCGTCATTTTGAACAGTTCAATGCAAAGTAGTACGCCACAGATAAAATCGTCGTTTTTAAAAGCTGTTCAGCACACACACTACAGACTTGATTACAAATACAAGTATTTCGAACAAGCTCGACAGCGAAAATCAGACCCAACCAGGTTATGTCCGTCGGCTCTGCACGTCAGCGAAAACAATCCTACACTTTAGTCTTCCGCCGTTTTTGTTCGATCAGAGTTGTTCGTCGAACAAAACAGCTTATCAACAACGCAGTCTATGATCCTTTAGATCCTTGACGGGCGTGCTGCTAGTTTTGTGACAACCTTGAACGGAAGACAAACTTTTAGAAATGTCATGATGGGTCATGACTACCTAGACGTGTCATATCTACGGAGCGCCGTTGTCCAAAAGGATGGATCTATGACTTGTCATGTCATCGCACTGGCAGGTGGTGTCCCATACAAACTTCAACACAGTGTCATACATTCATAGTTTCAGTAATTATGTTTTCATATTTTGGAGATCTCTCTATTTTAGTTGTGGCGGTTCTTAGTCCAGTAACTGAAGACCTGAAAATAGGCAAACCTATCAATATATTTGTTCAATAATTTTTTTTGGCTTGATTTGTAGGTCTTGACAGGTACTTCAAAGGGAGAAAAATTTCTCCAAGATTGTCCCTTAGCTAAGGGCCCAAAATGGCCCCCAAGCCCCCCAAAAAACGGTTTCCCGCCATTATCTCCCGAAATATACAATTTGGAAAATTTTTGTTCTGGGAAAAAGTGGAGGTCGTTAAATTATATACAAAAATGGTTCCTATCATTTTTTTCCAGAATACAATAGTTTTCGAGATAATCGCATCCAAACGTCCCCTCGCTTACGCGGCTGCACTACCTCTATAAATGCTACCATCTATAAAATTAACTTGTAAACCGGCGGACAAAGTCTTCCAGAACTCGGTCAAAAATTAATATTTTTCGATGATTTGAAGTTCATTGTAATGGGGTTATTTTAAATGGTTTATTATCCCTTGTTTTTTCAAATGGGGTCTGGGGAGTTCCTGAATGTTCCTAGAAATTTTTTTTTCAGTATCTTTGTGGCGTTTCAATAAAAAGTTTATTTATTTATTTGCATTTTTCAGTCGTTTTCGGAGTTCTCACAAATTTTCCCGGTCGCTGGAAAAATTAAAATAAAAAATAAAATATTGGTTGTAGACATAGTAAGCTTTCAAATGGTGTGCGTTTAATAACAAAATAATTGAACATTAGTTCTTTATTTTCGCTTGTTTACAAGATTTGTGAGAACTCCGAAAACGACTTAAAAAGGAAAATAAATAAATAAATTTTTTATTGAAACGGCACAAAGATACTGAAAAAAAATTTCTAGGAACATTCAGGACCTCTCCAGACCCCATTTGAAAAAACAAGGGTTTATAAACCATTCAAAATAAATAAAATTTCAATGATTTAAAATGGAAGAGGCCAAAATATTGGGGGAAAAAGACATTGGCCACTTTTTGCAATGTCCTCGACGGGCGAGAACGGGGTTTAAGGTACACAGATTGATACCTACGGATATTCCCATTACAATGAATTTTAAATCATCGAAAAATATCGATTTTTGACCGAGTTATGAAAGAATTTATCCGCCGGTTTACAAGTTAATTTTATAGACGGTAGCATTTATAGAGGTAGTGCATCTGCGTAAGCGAGGGGACGTTTGGATGCGATTATCTCGAAAACTATTGCATTTTGGAAAAAAATTATAGAGACCATTTTTGTAGATAATTTAACGACCTTCACTTTTTACTCGAACAAAATTTTTCCAAACTGCATATTTCGGGAGATAATGGCGTGAAACCGTTTTTTGGGGGGCTTAGGGGCCATTTTGGACCCTTAGCCAAGGCGCAATCCTGGAGAACTTTTTCTCCATTTGAAGTACCTGTCAAGACCTACAAATCCAGCCAAAAAAAATTATTGGACAAATATATTGATAGGTTTGCCCCTTCAGTTACTGGACTGATAACGATGGGTTAGTTAATAACCAGACCTTGCTCGGAAATTTATTTCTATTTTTATTTATTTCTCAAACCCTCAAATGCTACTACGTATTGGGACAATTTTAATTTGCCTCCATACATTTACGGGAATGTGATGATTTAAAATGAAACTCTGGAAAACTAAGTAATCGAGTTTCAGCTTTTATTTCAACAACTTCAATTACCAATTTCGAAATTTCTTATTTAACTAGGCTCCATTAAATACTGTGCTGACATCGTCGTCGTTTACAAAACTAAATTTCCTGAGCTACGATTAATTTGTAAATTATATAAAGTGAAGGCAAATTGGAAATTAGTAGAGGATTATGCAAGTACAAGCGGAAAACTAAATTCGTGAAGTTTAAGTGAATCCTTATCAAAAATCTGAATAGTCTGGACCTTTTACAGTATACGTCGTAACCAATATCAAGTGCGGTGAATTTTATAGGGTTCACCATTATATTGAAGTGAAATGAATAAATATTATAAGAGAATATTAATCAATAAAAAGTGACAAGCGGGAATATATTAACAGGATAATCACTTTGGATAAGGGACGTAATGCCTACCTAACATCAATTTTTGGTAAAAGTCTAGTTTAGTGGTACAACGCGGATTTTGATGAAATATTTTTTTAAAAGTTAATTCGAGGTCGCTGAACACGAAAATGGAAAAAAATGTGCGCTCTCTTACCAAAAAAGAGATGAATTTTTGAAGATGTGTTGAGATGAGCACTGCATTGGTTTTATTGACACATTATAACTTTTATAATAATTTTTCATAACTGCTATAGTCAAACGCACTCTTATCGTGCGGGTTCAAAGGTCACTAACCATATGTATCAAATCAAAAAACACAGAGGTTACCAAAATGTGAGATAACAAATACACCCGGAGAGAAGAAGAAGATTATTTTAACTAACATGAAGATAGCTACATTTACTTACCAAGATAGCTACATCATATATTGTCACTTTGAATTGTCAAACTGACATTTAAATAAAAACTTCGCTGGTGGAAGACTTTTTAGAATCGCTGAAAACTAAATACATATCCTTCTTTTCCCGTCAAAACTGCGTAAGTCTGTCTTATTCATCTTACGGACTTTATTTGGAAGTTATAATTAAACGTAATAAAAAAAACATAAACTGTGAGTATGTCTTTGATGAATCGTATGACCCGTACGATAAGAGTGCCTTTGACTATACAAAATGTTAGTGATACACTATATTTGCTTTTTACGATTTTTATGATATTGATATTATATCTCTTGTAAATTCTTTTTCAATTCCACAATTATATATTTTGAATTTTGACGTTTTCGTTCAATATAATGACTGACACATACGTTCCGTCTGTTTCTTTTTAGTTGTAAAACTTGTACCTACTAGCATATTCAGCCCTCATTTGTTACTTGAAAAAAAGTTGCTGAATATCTGTAATTATTTGATTACCATTAAGTCAGTCAATTTGAGGTGGGGAGATGAAGAAAGGGGAAGGGACATACATATTTATTCCCTTCCCCTTCTCGAAAAAGTATCTAATGATTTGTATTCCACATGAATGCGCGCCGGGTTTCCTTGTTTTTTTTTATTTCTTATTTTCTGATATTTTTATACATAGTTACACTTTGATAACACTTTAAAACAGTTCTACTTTGACTTATGCATTCATTTGATCCCAACAGGTTGTAGTCACCCAGAAGAATCTTTGATTGTCCATGCCCTACTAGATATTTTCAATGGTCAGATGCTTCCCTTCTTTTGGGCTTTACCTATCCCTCCAATATTACATTGGAGCTGATTCCGCGAAAGAGTTCGGGTCCCCAATTCAATATGTATGCTCTATAGACAGTATTACACTCTGGACATTATATACAGTGTGGAAACCACTTATGGAATAAACTTTGTTGTCATTATTTTTGAAAATTATAAAAAATGCCAAGACACGTCAACTTTTGAATTGAGTTGTGCGTTATGTAAAGAAAAATTTGAATGTACAGGGTGATTCACGCAAGTATGCCATAGTCGGTGTTGTTTTTCTTAAGGGAACACCCTGTATATTCGCATATTTTTGAAATCCTCTTAATGAACCGATTCCAGCAAACTAAATAATGAATGGTCAACTATAAATTATACAGGGTGAAATTTTAAAATTAATAATTTATTACACTTGAAATATTGGTACTTTTTTAAATTAGCTAAATTTCGATTTATCAAAAATCTAAACGAACTAATTATTAGACGTATTTGTTTATTGAACAAAACCTGCTACGCCCATGAATTTTATCATAAATACCTAAAAATTGCCTAAAAACGCCAATAATTAGACAAAATCGGTAAATAATGTGGATTGTTTTAAATCGGTAAATAATGTGGATTGTTTTCTATTCTGTCAGTTGTTGATGTGTTGACAATTTATACTGAAAAAGTAAAATCTTTGTTAAACACTCTTTCCTTGTCGACATAACAATGAAATATTTAACTGAGACTCGCCGAATTGAGATTTTAATTATGATCGGGTACGGGAATAACTGCAGAAGTCAAGTTTAAGTGGCAAACTTATTTAATCACAGGTGTCCCGAATTGCCTAATATTCCACAAAGTACTGTGTCTAAAATTCAAAGAACTTGAACATGTCAAACCATTGAAAAGAAAACCACACTTCGTTGAAGTTGATGTGAAAGTGGATATTTTGTTAAGTGTCGAAGAGCATCCAACTTCAAGTACACGTCAAATTGCCCGTGAAAATAATGTTGGTCATACAACTGTTCCAAGATGTCTTTATAAAGAAAAACTTCATCCCTACAGATTAACTTTTGTGCAGGAGTTAACAGAAGACGATCCAGATCGTAGAATGGATTTCTGCGAAATATTGATGAATAAGCTGAACAGAAATGAGATAGCTCTTGGTACCATTCTTTTTTCTGACGAATCAACATTCACATTAAATGGAGTGGTAAACCGACAGAACTGTAGATATCGGTCAGCAGAGAATCCTAATTGGATGCGTGAGACACATACTCAGTACGTTTTGGCCGGTATCATGGGCGACCATATTATGGGTCCTATATTTATAGATGGAAATTTGATGGCTGGAAAATATTCAAGTATGCTTAGAAATGGAGTTATTCCTGCGTTGGGAAACACTTATATCCCAAACCAATAGATCCTAGCTTACCGAATGAAAATGTTTGGTTCCAGCAAGACGGGGCAACACCCCATCATGCTTTAATGGTAAGAACTTATTTAGATGAAATTTTCCCCAATAAATGGATTGGACGAAGAGGTACTATTGAGTGGCCAGCTAGATCGCCAGACCTTACGCCGTTAGATTTTTTTCTGTGGGGTTATCTCAAGAACAAAGTATATGCAACACAACCAACTACAGAAATACGGAATATTTCACCTCAAACTTCAAGCAAAGTTAAGGAGGAGTTCTAAAGGAGACTGTGCTATTGCCAACAACTAGGTTGAGAACACTTTGAGCATTTATTTTATTGTATTAAAATCAAATACATCAGGTATTTTATGTATGTGTTTAATAACTGTGAAAATAAAAATTTCACCCTGTATAATTCATAATTGACCATACATTATTTAGTTTGTTGGAATCGGTTCATTAGGAGGATTTCAAAAATATGCAAATATACAGGGTGTTTCATCAAAAAAAAACTCCGACTATGGCATACTTGCGTGAATCACCCTGTACATTTACATTTATGTTCACATAACGCACAACTCAATTCAAAAGTTGACGTGTCTGGGCATTTTTTATATTTTTCTAAAATAATGACAAATAATTTTATTCCATAAGTAGTTTTCACACTGTATAAGATTTAAGATTATATAGGTTTTTCAATGAGGATATTCTTGTTTTCATATCAAGCAATTTTTTATGCAACACTCTAAGAAAGTTCAATTTCACCAGCTTCAAAGAGGCAAAAAAAGTATCTTTTCCACGGCCAGCCGAAAAAATAAATATCACGTTTTCACGCTAGCTGGCGCCCCAATTGACAAATTGAATCACTCATAATGACATATAAATTATCTCAATCACATCATTCAGGAGAAACAAATACGAATCTCTCAAAATGAACACCATCAAACGTCACTATAAAAATAAATTGTTGATAGTTGTCAATGTCTGCAAATTCAATAATAAGTTGTCGTATTTTGATGTTTGATTGAAGTTATGGATCCTGAATCAGATGAAAAAATAATGTATTGTGTTAGCGTTGAGTGTGAGGTAAATACAATTTTCATATGAAATATCACCAACAATTATTGTGTAGGATGACAAATTATGTGTAAACCATGGCAGTAAAGTGCTTTTCCAGGCCTCAAGAAGTGGTCAATATCCTCTTTCGGCCTAAAAAATGCCACTTCACCTACTAGGTATTTTACTCACAATGTTTCCTGTTTCAAAAAAAAAATAGTTATGTTATTGCTGATAACTTCATCTTTGAATTATATTTGGAAATATGACTTTGTTGTTTTGTGTTCTCTAAGTTTCCTTTTTTTTATCAATTCAAAATATTAAGGAATCTGAAAATAGCTAAATACCACTCTGTGAATAAAATAGAAATAGCATTCACAATTGGAAGAATAACCTAAAATTTTTATGCTTGAGCGTAGAGAATATTCATAATATTTCTAGTTATCTCGAGTCGCCCTCAACCAGATCATTAAATAAACTCCTAACAACTACCCTCCGCAATGTCTGCTGCAAATTTATCAGATTCAACTTTTAAATGAATAAAGATATGCTGCAGCATGAAGTTCTGAACTTGAGTTATACACTCCGTAAAGATGTCATCTACAAATTACTCGTGAAATTTTAGAGAAACTAGAATTTGTCAAATGTCTGCTTGTTTTTTGAACTACTGGACTGAGATTCTGTATTCGATTCAGCTAACAGTTATTAAAATTCACCTTGACAAAAGGTGTTGTTATCATTGTTTGTCGTGCGTAGTCAAGGTAGGAATTATATTATTTGTTCACTGAAGTAATATTCACCAAAAAATATTGTACCATATATGAAATTATTCGTGCAAAATGATAGGTACTATATGATCTACTGATATACTCCAGATGTTACAGAGAAAATGGACATTAATCACGTGATATTGGGCAAGTAGCCCACCAAAATCAGTGGTTTCCACAAAGCTGAGAGTACTGGAGTCATTAATTTCCAACAGGCGATAAATTTCATGAGGCAGAATACTTGGGAGTCATACTTGACTACAAAGTGACCAAGAATCAACACATACAGGAAATATTCCGAACAAGTACGATAGCCTCAAGCCTGTGCTAGAGAATGTGAAAGAGAAACTAGATGCATTATTGAACATGATCATATGGCCTTAATACCAGAGGCATTAGCCCCATGATAGCATATGGTTTGGATGCATACTGGTGCGATCCAAAAGCTGAGTGGCATTCAAAAACAGGTTAATCCAGCATCTACGGGAGCTATGAGGATGATTCCAGCACCAAATGCAGTAACGCTTGAATTCGAATAGCTTTCAGCCCCTTCAATGCATCAACATGAGCTACAAATAATGTTAACTGCCTTGTAATCGACCCACTAAACAATAGCAAAATATACGAACATATTTTATACCTCACAACTTTAATACCTTAATAACCTTTAAACATACTCTGGTAATATGGAGGAAGGTGGAGGTCATCTACCTTCCGAAGGCAGGTAGAATTTCTGACCAAACGCCCCAGTCTTTCTGCTTAAGACTTTGGAAAAGCTAGTGGATAGGTACTTAAAGGACAACGCTCTGAAAACGCGCCCTCTAAGCGAGAGTCAGTATGCGTATCAACAGGGTAAGTCAACAGACTTGGCTCTGGACGATCTAAACAGGCTACTGTCCAAGTCGATCGACGACAAGGAAATAGCAGTAGCTACTTTTCCGGATATGAAGGGAGCATTCAATAACGCCTCTCCAATATCTTTAACAAGGTGTATGGAAAGAAGAGGGGTCGAACCCATCATATGCGGGTGGCTTGCAGCTAATCTACGGAATAGGAGGAAACCATCATAGCGGGGGTGGAAAGGGGTTGTCTTCAAGGAGGCGTCTTATCGTCCCTTTTGTGGGCGATTCTAGTAGACACGCTTCTAGTAAGGCTTTCAGATGAAGGTATTCAGTGCCTGGGGTATGCGGACGATATTGCTATCGTCATAAGGGGACGGGTTCCAGACACAATATCAGAGCGCTCCCAAAGGGCGCTTGATATAGTGAGTGGTTGGTGTAGGGAGGAAGAACTGGCAGTGAACCCCACAAAACTACACTGGTACTGTTTAAAAAAAAAAGAAAATTGCAAGGTCTACAAAAGCCGCAAATTAATGGAGTGGAAATTCCATTTGCGAGAGAAGTTAAATACCTAGGGGTGATATTTGACCAAAAGCTCACATGGAACTCCCACATTGAAAAAACCACACACAAGGCCAGAATCGCCCTTGGAAGGTGCAGGCAAATGTGTGGAAAGAATTGGGGATTAAATCCCAACATGACCAAATGGTTATATACACACACACACAGGTTGTGAGGCCAATGATAACCTATGGATCAGTTGTCTGGTGGCCCAGGACACTGCAGATTGGAGCGTAGAGGCAGCTTAGTGGTATTCAAAGGCAGGCCTGCCTAAGTATCACGGGGGCCATGGAAACGACTCCGACTGCGGCCCTGGAGGTAATAGTAAACCTACCACCACTTCATATCCTCATTCGAGAAAATGCAAGATCTGTTGGTCACAGATTATTACAGGACCTTCTCCGATAAGCCAAGAACACGGTTAGGTCTACAAAGAGCTATATGAAGTAATAAAGGCAGATCCAATACTGGGAATGCCAACGGATCAGATTGCCCCACAATATAGCTTTGAAAACGACTATACATTTCACATTCCAGAGAGAAAGGACTGGGAAGCAGGGCTTCCTATAACAGCGAATCTCAACTGGTACACTGATGGCTCGAAAACAGACTCCGGAGTAGGAGCCGGAATATATGGGGTACAAGAGAAGATCACGATCTCTCTAAGCCTAGGGAAACATGCTACTGTCTTTCAGGCAGAGGTACTGGCGGTGCAATGCTGTGCAGAAGAGTTGATGAGACAGGAGGTCGATAACCAAAGAATCGTCATCTACTCCGACAGCCAAGCAGCACTTAAGGCGATACGCTCATATAAGATAACATCAAATCTGGTGTGGAAGTGTCGGAAGGCTCTAAACAGACTAGGCAGTCATAATAGAGTGACCCTAGCCTGGGTACCAGGCCACCAAGGAATAAAAGGCAATGAGAAGGATGATGAATCAGCCAAGCAGGGAGCAACGGAGGTCATGATAGGGCCAGAATCTTCCTGTGGAATTGCAAAATACCTAAGTAAAGAGAGCATCCACAAATGGATAAACAACCAGGCGTTGCGCTGGTTGTATGAAACCCCAGGAGAAAGACACGCAAAATTATTCCTTAAAAGCCCTTCGTCAAAACTGTCACACGACCTACTATGTCAAAGTCGGGAAACAACGAGGATGAATGGGAATGCTGACCGGACATTGTAGGCTGAGGAAACATATGCACACAATTGGCCTTGCAGATGACAGCCTATGCGGGTTCTGCCAGGAAGAAGACGAAACCGCGGAGCACATACTTTGTGAGTGCGGAGGCCTAGCATGGGTGAGGCTCCACTCACTCGGAGAAGAAAAACCGAGGGCAGAGAGCTACGTGAAGGAGGCGGTATCCAGGCTATTAGGTCTAATGAAAATAATAAAGCTAGATATTGAGCTCTAAATATAGGGAGGACCACAATAGATCTGCAAAGGTCGCAGTGGGATAGGACAAAGAGCCACTCCAATTCTAATCTAATGTACCTCACAACTCTTCCAACCATTTATGTGGAATGGTTATCAAAATAAGCTACAAATTCATGATACTCTAATCTGAAGTATAGAGATCACAGGTCAAATGTCGATTACTTCAAAATCACACTGAACAAATGACATCTTTCAACTAACGGCATTATAACGGGTCTGGTCAAGGCTAAATCAGAGAGAAAAACTGAGTGCAGTTTTCATTTTGAGCGGGATCTTTGAATTGTTTGTTCCAAATTACAGGTATATTAATATGCATCGCTAAGCTAGTTGTTATGGTATAATTCCTGGGACAAAGATGATAGCTCAACGAAAATTTAAGTAGATGTAATGATAAAACTCAAATTTTATGAGGCAAGAAAACGAGATGGGAGACATGGAAATTTATTTTCACACTTATACAAAGAGATTAACTAGTTTAATTTTTAAATTAGTGAGAAAATTGGAAAAGTAAATGGTTGGTTTATTGGATGTTTGACTTGAAAAAGTGTAGGTCAAGAGCTTTTGGAGAAGAATCCCATATATACTAGATGAGGAGAACTAACTCATACTGGAAAATAGACAAAGTCTCTCCTCGAAATCGTTTTAGCGCAGCATCGCGCACTCCACCTTCCGCACCATTTTAAAACAGTATCAACAATAACCTTTCTTTTAGCGACAACAGCAACAAAATTCCAATGAAAAAAAAAAAAAATCAAATAGATATACTCGTGATTCAAAATTGGAGCAGTTAAAAAAAAATGAAAAAACAAATAGATTATAGTCCATAGGAGCAGAAACTGACCAAAGTCAAATAAAAGCAAACAGAACAGTAAAAATTCTGGCCAGGAAAGTAAACATTCAATAATTTATAACGTCTCATAACTCCATCACTATATTGATAACTTCTTGTAATCTCGTAGGCATTGAGTTAGTTAAATCTCATAGGTTTTTCTTCTAGGGTCCAAAGGTGTTCTTTGTTTTGTGGAATTACATTTAAATCTCCCAATTTTCCTAACATACGCCCACAAACATTCTCTGTTAAATTCAGATCTGGAGTTATACCGACGCGCGGAAACGTTTCAATGTACACAGCGAGCCAAGTGTACTCAGCAATTTTCATGCTGGAAAATGAAATTATTGTTGGTAAATATTTCCAAAATCGATGTCAACATCACCCCATCTGAAATATTTCCGAAGCTCCTTTTATTGTTCCTTCTTTCGATTCTGCAACACATTCCTGAACCTCCTCATTACATCCAAGTCCAAACATTCACAGATAATCGTCTTGGCTATCATCCGAAAAAATACCATTTCCAGTAAACCGTCTTCGACGTGGTCTATAAACTTCAATATGGCCGTCATGAATACTTCCTCATCAGAAAAAACTGACCTTTCCCAAAAATTGTATGTATCGTTCAGAACATAATTTAATGCAAAGCTAAATTGGGTCCGGTAAGGTCGCAATGCGAAACGTCGACCCGGAGCGCTTTCATGTGGAATACAAATTAGACACTTTTTCGAGAAGGGGAAGGGAATACATATCTTCACCTCAAATCGACTGACTTCATGGGATTTCTAATGGAGCAAAAAAAATTATCATAATTCAACACATACCGCTTCCCCACCAACTGACACAGATCAAAGTGTAACTAAATATCATTAAATACGGAGCAAGTGAATAAGAAAGAAATTGTTAACCTAACTATTATATAAATTTTCATGGTTATAAATGCAAATAATTTTATATTGTGATATATTCATGTAGTCTATTACAATGTCCTTTTTTCTTATTCTTTTGGGAATCGAACCACAATAATGTTTTTTATTTTTTATTTCGACGTTTCGGTAGCGTTCCAGCTACCGTTGTCAAGATTAAGTAGTAATAAAATTGATAAAAAAATTTGTTGTCCCTATCTGACACAACGAAAAAATATGACAACTAGACAATCAATAATATTTTGAAGTTTAAGACTACAATACTTTGTTGTCAAATTTTATTGAGGTCCATTCATAGTAGATCACATCTCTGGTAAAATGTGGAATAAAATATTTTATTTTATGACATTCTAACGAAATGATGGTACACTAGAAATGGAATCGAGTGAAGTGCACGTTCCAGGAACAGTTTTTATTGGGATAGCGCTTTTTTTAGCTTATTTTGGAAATGTTGTTAATAAAACGCGTTTGCTGTTACTTTTTGGTGATTTTGTGTATTGAAGTGTGTATCGATTAACAACTATTCCAATGATAAATCATAAGAATACCTGGATAAAAACTTATGATGCTATCCTGATAACGCAGGTAATTGATTATTGGAAATTTCTCTTTCTAACATTGGTAACCAAATTTGACTACATTCGGCTGAAATACTAGCTACACATTTATCTGCATTTAGTTGTATCAAAGCACTCTCTTTGATTTTTCGTCTTTTATTATTGGGCTCTTTCAATATTATTTTTGTCGAATCCCATTGAATTGTATGCTCCTCTTCACTAGCATGTTTACAAATACCTGACCTAAAGAACTCCCTATCTTTGATGTATTTTTGATGTTCACTCATTCGGACTTTCAATGGTCTAGATGTTTCACCTAAATAGAATTTGTCGCATTCACAAGATATCTGATATATGCAATTTTTTGAAGATTGTTCTTCATTTTTTGGTTTCGTTTTTGTAAAGATAGATCTCAAAGTATTGTTAGATTTAAAGCTGGTTCGAATGTTAAATTGATTACCAATTTTCTTAATTCTTTCTGACAAACCCCTAACATACGGTATTGTCAAGTTTTTAAAAATTATGTTAGCTGAATTATTAATATTATTGTTATTCTTATGGGGTATTAACAATGAGCCTTTCTCTATATTCTTGATTTCTTTATTTACAAATTCTGCCGGGTAATTATTGGCATTTAAAACATTTTTCCGTAGACTTTTCTCCTTTGTGAAATGATTATAATTATCATTAGAACAAATGATTCTGGCCCTATCGTATAAAGATTTTACTACCCCTTTTTCAACGCTTATAGCATGATTTGATTCAAAATTCAAAAACCTATTAGTGTGTGTTGGCTTCCGATAAACACTTGTTTCATACCCTGTAGGTGTTTTATTGATAAGAATATCCAAAAATGGTAAAAAATTGTTATTTTCAATTTCAATTTCAAATTTTATAGATTTATCTCCTCCATTTATATTTATTAAAAAATCATTTAGAGATACTAAGTCATAAGGCCATATTGCAAAAATGTCATCTACATATCTCCACCAGACAATTGGTTTTAATTTTTGATTATTCACTATTTTGGCTTCAAAATGTTCCATGAAAATATTTGATAGAATTGGTGAGAGGCAAGAGCCCATGGCAAGACCAAAATTCTGTTCATAAAAATCATTATTGAACTGAAAATATGTTTTTGTTATACATAATTTTAATAATTCTATTATTGCTGCTAGGCTCAATTTGGTCCTTTCTGTAAGGGTCTGATCTATTTCTAATTTTGATTTGACAAGTTCTATTGTTTTCTGTACCGGTACATTTGTGAAGAGACTAACTACAACAAAACTGACCAAATAATGGCTTTTGTTGAACTTTAAATCTGATAGTTTTTCTAAAAAATGATTGCTATTTTTGATGTATGAATCTGTCTGTCCTGCGAGGGGTTCAATGATTTTTGATATATAATTTGATAGTTTGCTGCATAAAATATTTTATTCCACATTCCACCAGAGGTGTGATCTACTATGAATGGACCTTAATAAAATTTGACAACAAAGTTTTGTAGTCTTAAACTTCAAAATATTATTGATTGTCTAGTTGTCATATTTTTTCCTTGTGTCAGATAGGGACCAAAAATTTTTTTATCAATTTTATTACTACTTAATATTAACAAATGGTAGCTGGAACTCTACCGAAACGTCGAAATAAAAAATAAAAAACATTATTGTGGTTTGATTCCCAAAAGAATAAGAAAAAAGAATAAGTAATGCCACAAGGAACTTACAGAAGATATCTATTACAATGTATTCAGCTGAAAGAAAATTAAGACTATTTGACAACGCCGTTAGGAAGTGTCACCTGATCCTAATTTGTGAACCTAGGATATCTAGACATAAGCTCTGACATAAGATTTTAGTGTGTAATTTCATGAGCTCAAGTGTCAAACGAAAATATTCATGCTTACGAATATTTCTAGAAATTGGCAAAATTCAAGTATTTTCTTCCGTTTTTTTGTGTGGAACAGACTAACATTTAGTTCAAGATAATAACCTTCACTTGTTTAAAGTGAAAATATTTATCGTGAAATAGCATGAATTGGTGTTGAAAAAGTACAATTTTTTTAACTAAAATCGTGATTTTTGAAGTGATTACTGGACGATCTAGAGAAATTTTTGTTCTAATCTGCTTTATTTGAGGTGAGCTTTCAAACAAATCTAAAATTACCATAAAATTCCGAGGGTCGCGAAGTTTACCAGAACCGCTAAATTAATCTACCTCGTTTTACTGCAATTTTTGCATGTCTTGCCCTATTGAAGCGATTTTCTGTTGAGTAATCAGTTGAAGCTATTCCTTGCATTGCTGTAGTTATAGCTGGTCCTTCAGTTTTTTTTTCTGATAACAGTTTGATCTTTATCCCACTATTTCTTAATGATTCAAATACCAGTGAATACCAGTCGTCTAATAGACCAACCATATTACATTTTGGAAATTACTCGCATTTTATCAAATTCACTCAAATTGGCTGGCATCGTGGCTTTGACAAACTTGACATATGCGACTGATTGTAATTTAGATTAGATAGGTTAGGTTCACATCGGGAAAAAAAAGTGTACCAGTTTTATATGACGCGCAGTGTATATTATGTTACCCATGGTGTATATATTGTGAATTTTTGCAACCATATGAGATTTTCGAGTCTTCGGGCACTGGTTTGTATCCATAATCCATCAATAATTTGAAATTATGGGTAATTTCTTCAAATTCTTCCATCAAATCAGACATTCCATCCTTGATAATAGTTATTCCAGATAAAAGTTCCCACCTCTATACAATTCATGGATATTTTAAATCAAAAAACAGCCCTCACTGTTTTCAAATTTCCTCAGGTTGCAGTGATAGACGACATTATACGGTATAACGCTGCTCAACGACCCTGTCAGAAGTGTGGGAAGTGAGAAGGGATTCCAAGAGAATGGAAGGGCGGATTGGTGGCGAGCAGTTAGTTTTGGAGCGGCACACGGTATGTCCCAAAAGCGCCAGCTACATGTCACTTTCATGCACATTTTACCGTACTTGAGACCGTCTCACCATACATATATTTATGACTTCACCGTTATTCATGGCAATTGAAATGTGGAGGATATTTAAGGGATGGGACACCTATATTTATTCAACGGAAAAATAGTGAAACAACCGCTATTGGTTTAATTTATTGCCAAAAAATTCTCTTTGTGTATAATTTTTACATCATTTTCCTCTGGCATATGAATTCAATTGAGTTCTTCAAATTAATTTTTTTTTCAGTGACTTTGAACAAATACTATTGTCTTCACTAAGTGTTCCATTGGAAATGAAAAAAAATACATGATGTGAAGTGAGAGATGCACGATTACTGGTGGATACTTCTAATAGTCCAGTAACTGAAGGGGCGAACCTATCAATATATTTTTCCAATAATTTTTTTTGGCTTGATTAGTAGGTTTTGACAGGTACCTCAAAGGGAGAAAAAGTTCTCCAAGATTGCGCCTTGGCTAAGGGTGCAAAATGGCCCCTAAGCCCCCCAAAAACGGTTTCCCGCCATTATCACCCGAAATATGCAATTTGGAAAATTTCTGTTTGAGTAAAAAGTGAAGGTCGTTGAATTATCTACAAAAATGGGCCCCATAATTTTTTTCCAAAATGCAATAGTTTTCGTGATAATCGCATCCAAACGTCCCCTCGCTTACGCGGCGGCACTACCTCTAGAAATGCTACCGTCTATAAAATTAACTTGTAAACCGGCGGACAAATTCTTCCAGAACTCGGTCAAAAATTGATATTTTCCGATGATTTAAAGTTCATTGTAATGGGAATATCCGTAGGTATCAATATGTGTACCTTAAACCCCGTTCTCGACCGTCGAGGACATTGCAAAAAGTGGCCAATGTTATTTTCCCCCAATATTTTGGCCTCTTCCATCGAATCATTGACATTTTATTCATTTTAAACGGTTTATCTTTCCTTGTTTTTTCAAATGTGGTCTGGGGAGGTCCTGAATGTTCCTAGAATTTTTTTTTCAGTATCTTTGTGGCGTTTCAATAAAAACTTTATTTATTTATTTGCATTTTTCAGTCGTTTTCGGAGTTCTCACAAATCTTGTAAACAAGCGAAAACAAAGAACAAATGTTCAACTATTTTGTTATTAAATGCACACCATTCGAAAGCTTACTATGTCTACTCTCTGAACCAATATTTTTATTCGGAATACAATGCACTCATTTTCCAGAGACCGGGAAAATTGGTAAGACGGGTGAAAAGCGGCCTTTTTTTAAATGCTTTTTGTTCTCCGCTTTTAATTTTTTGAAAATTAATACCCACAATGAATTAAAGCTTATATTCTGACCTTTCCATTCATATAACTGGTTCCCCATATTTGAGCGCCGTTCTCTTGAAGATGATTCTTTGTCAGTGCAAAACAGGCTGCGAGAAGAATTGTTCATGTTTAAAAGCAGGTTTGAAATGCTCCTTTATCAGTGGTTCATGTCAGTTGACACAGTGTTTAAATTATGAGGAAATTGAAGGTATATTCCCGGAAGAATTAGAGGTGGAAGGAGAACCACATGGGCTTGAAGGGGAGGTGGAGAAACATGGGTGGAAAGAGAAACAGAAGGGTTGGAAGATGATTTGCAGGTATTCCGCTGGTGCCATCTACAATTGGTCTCCAAAGTCTAACAGGTGAAAATATATGTATTTCCGAGGTTCTCGAGCAGAAATTTAGTAAGAAACCACCAAAAATATTCGGTGTAAAAATTTTGGTTTTATCAAAAGCCATTTTCGCAAAAAATATTCGTCTTGCGAAAAAAATTGTGGGGACAATTTTTGTAGATAATTTAACGACGTTCATTTTTTATCGTAACAAAAATTGTCTAACTTGCGTATTTCGGGAGATATTGACGGAAAACCGTTTTTTTGGGACTTCAGGGGTCATTTTGGGCCCTTAGCTAAGGGGCAATCTTGGAGAACTTTTTTCCCTTTGAAGTACCTGTCAAGACCTACAAATCAACCAAAAAAAAATTATTGTACGAATATATTGATAGGTTTGCCTATTTTCAGGTCTTCAGTTACTGGACTATAAGTAAGATCCCGCTAACTATCGAAAATTTCCCCGCAGGTCCGTAACTATAATAACGAGTGCTAAAATTGCGCATTTGTCATTGAGACATTTCGAAGTTAGTTGAAATGTCGCGATTTGGACAAGATTCTTCAAGTTCTATTCAAGAAAAAGTGACCGAAAGTAAAGCCAAAAATACAATACTTTTATTTCGTCTACTCGAAAAATATTCTACCGAATTACACTCGTGCATCAAAATAGACCTGATAATAATTTTCCATTCAAGCATGTTGTCAGTAAAAACTGAATTCGGTTATTTTCACATTTTGTTAAAAGAGCCCCACTCCTTCGGAGTTAGGATCTTTCGCAAAAATATGACAATAAACTCATGCAGTTATTAGACAACATGCTTTCATAAAAAACTATCGATAATTTTAATGCACTTGTTCAATTACTTCCGATAAGATATCGCTTCATATGGGATTTTTAATACAGGAGGGTAATATTCAGGTTTATTTTGATGCACGAGTGTAATTCGGTGGAATATTTCTCGAGTAGAAGAAATGGATGTATTGTATTCTTTGGTTCACTTTCGGTCACTTTTTTTTGAATAGAACTCGAAGAATCTTGTCCAAATCGCGACATTCCAACGAATTATAGACAAATTTTAACACTCGTTACTTACTATAGTTACGGACCTACAAGGAAATTTTCGATAGCTGGCGGGATCTTTTCGATAACTAGCGGGATCTTTTCACCGATGAAATCCTGCTTCATATGGGATTTCTAATACATCAAGTTAATATTCTACAAAATCATTTCTATGTCCCAGCCTCACTTACTTCACACATGAACCGCGAACTATCCAAGGATATAGCAGCCAAGAAGACATCATCAACCCAACTTTTATTATTGGCTGTTATTGTTCTGTTATCAAGTGTTATGGTACGAATTTTAAACTGTCCTTAACTGGTTTCAAGCCATGATCATAAATTGGAATACATGGAGTTCGATCTACTGATATAGTCTCCATGAAATATCCGATGAAATAATATTAGTTCTGGAAAATTTTTCACCATTTCGTTTCTGTTATTCTGTCACTAAGTAGTTGTATCAAATGTCAGTTACATTTGTTATATTCGTTAATTTTCCTTTAGACTTTTGTAGCAGTTCTAGTTCGTTTTATCTCTATTTTTCTGATTACTTTTTCCATTGACATCTGAATTAACTAGTGACAGTCTCAGCAACAGCGAAGCATTGGTTATCATTCTTATGTAACTACTGTTATTGTGATATATTTAATCCCTTTGAAGGAAAAAGCCGCCCAATGGCTTACATAAGTTTTTTTTATTACTTCGAATTATTGTGAAATAAAGCTTTCCAAATGTATTTTAAATTATGATAGTGGATTAAAATTAGCCTGCATAAAATTTGTATCACAATTTTATGTAAATAATCACGGTACCCTTTTATTTTGCGCAAATACTCCTGTCTAAGTTCAACGATACGCCGAGATCCATTGTTACCATTCGATTATTTACCTTGTTATATTCAAATCCACAATTTAATAAAACCGCGCGCAGAGCTTCTAAACATTGATAATTATATTCGGGAATATCCCGCAATTTATCACGAATCAGTTCTAGAGTATATTGTCCTTGTAAAATCATTATTGATGACTGAACATCTAAAAGTTTCTCTACATATCTATATAAAAAAAGAAAGAATGTACTTAGCAACCGTTGTTATGATGAGATGTCATTGTTATTTTTTATAAACGAATTGTCAATATAATCGAAAATTCCGAAAAAAGCGTTTAATTACCCATCGTACTTCAACAATAAAGTTTATAACAACGAAGGTTTTCTGCGAGGGACCTGATAGCAAAGGAGGGAAGTAAGAAAAAAGAAATACAGTCCACTTAAAATGAAATAATTCCTTCCCAAGCCATCGAATCCTTGCCCATGGTCAAACTTCAAGCCGGATTTGAATTTTTCTGAAAATCTAATACATCCAATTACCAAACTTCCAGTTCCAGTGTTTAATAAGTATATGTGCGTGATTTTCTCGTAAAAAATTTGTGCAAAGTTCACAGGAAAATCTAACAAAAAAAAAGGGATAAGCAGAGTTCCTGTTCCTGTTGTATCTAAGGAAATAGATACAAAGTCTTAACTGTTCCTGTTGTATCTAAGAAGTAGATAGAAGCCCAATTTCCACATCAAATAAGGTCAGATTAATAGTCTTATTGTGTTCAAATAAAAAGAAAACAAATATATCAAAAATATCTTGAGTGTCAAAAGACTATTTGAATTTTAAAATAGTCAAGCATTGTCAAAAGTTCACAAAAACATTACTTTGGATTCAATCTAGTTGACAAATAATAATAATATGTATATCACTCATTAACATTTTCATTTTTTTCATATTTTACCTTGAAAAAACAAGCTTGTCAGAATTCTATTTTATTGCGAATAAATCTCGTAATTTTTATCATTTATATTTTTATCTATCTTGGTTGAAAAACAAATAATAATGGAAAATCTTACCAAAATCAGAACTACAAGCAAAGCTCAGATCACAAAAATATTGAAATGGATAGATGTTAATAAGGAATTCAACGACAAATTCAAATTACAAGATAGATTAAAATCCTTAGAAAGTTACTATACAAAATATAGCGATGCTCAAGATGAAATTGAATTATTGGATGAAACGGAAGGTCTACGCGAACCCCGTGAAGTTATTGAAAATAATTATTTAGATGCCATGTCTCTTCTAAATCATATGCTTGAAAAGTTAGCTAAATCAAATAATTCACCTCCCACAACACCTATAACAACTTCAAATATAATTTTACCTTCAATTCAAATTCCTCCATTCGATGGTAAACCAGAAAATTATCCAACGTTCATTGACCTTTTCACTTCCTTAATTGTAAATAATGAAAAATTAAAATCGAATTCTGAAAAGTTTTATTATTTATTGTCATATCTACGGGGCGAACCATTTCATCTTGTCAAGTCTTTGAATGTATCTGAAGATAGTCTTAAGATTGCTTTAAAACTTCTTGAACAAAAATATTTAAATAAAAGACAAAATGTTATTAATCTCTTCAATCGCCTCTTAGAAATACCAGAATTATCTAATTGTTCTATACAAAATTTAAAACCATTCATTGCGGAAATTGTTTCTATAACACAAAATCTAGAAAATGTAAATGTAACAAAAGAGAAACTATTAGATTCATTGCTCACAAAACTCATAGAACAAAAACTTGATTTCATCACTCGCCGATCGTTTGAAGAAAGATGCGATACGGAAGAACTACCCACCGTAAAAGACCTATTAGAATTTTTAAATCGAAAATGCACGGTTTTACAAAATATATCAATATCAAAACACAATGAGTCAACTGTGAAAAAATCCACTTGTGAGCCTCATACAACTAAATTAAATGCACCGAATAAATATTATAAAACTCAGCAAGTCTCATTTCTCGCTGCACAACAGTTTAATTCAAGTAATCCATCAAAACCTAAGAAATATTACCAAAATTGTGTTTAGTGTAATGAAAACAGTCACAAAATCTACTCATGTAAAGAATTTTCTATTTTATCCGTCGAACAACGCAATACTTATGCTAAAAATAATCATTTGTGTTGGAATTGTCTAAATCCCAATCATTCTGTCAATGAATGTCAATCAAATAATAAATGTTCCGTGTGTAACAAAAAACACAACACCTTGTTGCATGTAAATCATATCTCAAACAATTTAAATTCTTCAAATTCCGAACCTGTAAACTATTGTCAAAATCACACTAACAAACAAAATCTCGACTGCTCAGGTCAACAAAAACTCTACACCAGATTTCAGTCAGTTCCACCTAATAGAGGTAATCAATCATTATTAGTTTCTTCAGCTCCCGATATTTCATCGCAATTACGAAATAAATCACACCCTAGAAAAAATTTAACGTTTTGTGACCAATCTCAAGCCTCACAATCAAATGAATTTATCGATAATCACACTTTATCTTCACTTAATTCAAATCAAAACCATTGGGAAAAAACCCCTTCGAGTGAAAATTCATCAATTCAAACGTCTGAAAATTTTAACTCTTACAATTATCGACCTGAAAATGACCCATCATATTCAGATTGACAATCAAAGGCGTCACTGTCTACAATTGTAAATAAACAATCTTTTATTTTACTAGCAACAGCCCAAGTCATAGTCAAAAATAAAGTGGGCAATTCAATTATAATCAAAATCTTGTTAGACAGTGGCTCTCAAATGTCTTTCATTTCATTATCCTTATTAAAAAAATTGAAATATCAATCTTACAATCACAATGTACAAGTATCGGGTATTTTAAACACTCCCAATGTCATTAATAAGATGGCGGACATCACTTTCACATCTCAATATGACAATTCCAGAGAATTCCAAGTTTCTTGTGCAGTAGTAGAATCCATTACACACAAATTACCTCAAATAAAAATAAATATTGACTCATTAAACATCCCTGAATTTTATGAACAATATTTAGCGGACAAAACCTTTAATTTACCAACATCTATCGATATGCTAGTGGGCGCAGATCTTTATTATGATATATTGCAACTGGGAATAAAAAGATTAGGACATAATCTCCCTGTTTTAGTCAATACATCTCTGGGTTGGATTGTTTCTGGTGCAATTCCTCAAAAAGCCCTTAATCGAATTTATCAAACTCTATCTCAACAAAAAGAGTTTGAAATATCGGACTTAAATCACATCTCATCGAATCTTTCTCAAGGTAATACATCTAATAAATCCATCATGGGTGAACCTAGAAAAGTAGGTTCAGATCAAAAATTATCTAGTCTTTATCTATCTAATCACTCAAAAGGAGATGAATCTAGTAATCTCACTTTATCTGGTCTCAATCAAGACAATCTATCTAAATTGGGTGAATCAAACGAAAAAGATTCACACCAAAACTTATCAAATCAAATCTCATCTATTGAAAATGAAAAATATCCATCTCAATTGGGTGAATCAACCGAAAAAGGTTCACACCAAATCTTATCAAATATAAATCACATATCCCAATCCAAGTCTAAGTCTATCTCAAAAATAAAAGAATTTAATAAATCAAATTTTCATCAATTTCTATCATCCTGTTCAACAATATCTCTAGATAATCTATTAGAACGATTCTGGACTCAGGAAGAGCTCCATACATATCCTATTGCATCTGAAGATGAAATTCTAGCCGAAGAAACGTTCGTTTCGACCACAAAAATCCTACCGTCGGGTAGATATCAAGTAGATCTTTTTTTAACCGAACCTCAAGCCTATAAAAAAATTAGGTGACTCATTTTTTAAAGCAAAACATAGATTTTTCTCTCTAGAAAAGAAATTTCAACGAGATCCTGTATTATTTGAAAATTATAAAAAGTTTATAGATGAATACTTGAAAATAAATATTTTGTACCCCATCTAGCTGTTATTCGTGAAAGCAGCATATCTACCAAATTAAGAGTTGTTTTTGATTTTTCATGTAAAACTACTACATCTGTGTCGTTAAATGACATTCTTCTCACTGGTGGCAGAGTGCAGCCAGAATTATTTGACATTTTGTGTCGTTCCAGATCTTTTAAATATGTTCTCACAGCCGATATTGAGAAAATGTATCGTCAAATTCAAATAAACCCAAATCACAATTTCTTACAAAATATCTTGTGGAGAAATTCTCCTTCTGAATCTTTGTCATGCATCGAATTAACTTGTGTTTCTTTTGGATTGAAAAATGCTCCCTTCCTAGCTTGTCGTGTCTTGAAAGACATAGCACAGCGTAACAGTAATCAAAGTCTGGCATCAGATGCATTACTCAATCAAACTTATGTAGATGATGTGTTAGCAGGTGTAAATTATATTTCTGATCTAGATCTCCTCTACAGACAGCTCACTTCAACATTAAAATCTTCAGGGTTCAATTTGCATAAATTTTGTTCAAATACTCTTCATTCAAATTTTCCATCTCAATCTCAAATCAAAGATATGAATTTCGATTATATTCCCTGCAAAATTTTAGGACTCAATTGGAATTCTATTTCAGATAATTTTCAAATCACAGCCCCATCAGATTTAAATTTGCCAAAAATCACAAAAAGAAATATATTATCCACAATCTCTTCATGTTATGATCCTCTTGGATTAGTCAATCCAATTATAGTGCAAGGAAAATTAATTATGCAATCACTTTGGGTTCTCAACAATAAATCTTGGGACATGGAAATAGACCATGTGCCTGTCTTACAAGAATGGAATCAATTCTGTCACAATATCCAACAATTAAAAATACTAAAAATTCCCAGATATCTATTTTTAAACAAAGAAATAAAAAGTATAGAGCTTCATGCCTTTGCTGATTCAAGTTTAGTAGCTTATGGTGCAAATGTCTATTTTAGATCGATCTATACAGACAATTCTGTACATTGTTCTTTAGTAGCTGCAAAATCTCGAGTAGCTCCTATCCGTCGGATTCTAACAATCCCAAAATTGGAATTATGTTCCATGGTTTTATTATCAAATTTAGTTACCCGAATTCTTCAAATATTTAAAAACAAAATCAAATTTTCATCCATTAATCTTTGGTCTGATTCACAAATCGCCTTATCATGGATTAAATGCCATCCTTCCAAGTGGTCAGTGTTTGTTTCAAATCGAGTATCCCAAATACAAGAAAAAACAAAACATTTTCAGTGGCGTCACATTAGATCCGCACATAACACCGCAGATATCTTATCTCGAGGAAATTTAAATGAAAAAAATCAGGATTTATGGTTTCATGGCCCAAAAATATTTTTTAATGCTACTATAAATTTCGATCAACTCGACACCTTTTCATTTGTTAATTCGTTACCTGAATCCAAGAAAACATCTTTGTCTGTCGTTCTTCAAGAAGAAAATTTTTGGTCAACTATCTTCAATAAGTTTTCATCTTTTCCTAAACTACAACGAGTAGTAGCTTACATTTTAAGATTCATGAACAATGTCAAATTGAAAGTAATTCATAAAAACAACCTACACTCAAAAAAATGTCTTAGTAAACCCTCAGAAAGTCTATCTTCTCAACAATTGAGCTACGCTCACAACTTAATCATAAAGAACATACAATCCCAACATTTTTCAAATGAAATCCAACTTATGAAAAATCAAAAAAGTTTGAAACGCAAACAGTTACTGTCTTTAAAGCCATTCTTAGATCAAGATGGACTGTTAAGGGTGGGTGGTCGGTTGTCTCATGCACCCATACCTTATTCTCAAAAACATCCATTACTTCTACCATCCAAATGTCATATTGTAAACCTTCTGTTAAAGTTAGAGCACAATCGATTAGGCCATTGTGGGCCACAAACCACATTATCAAATTTTAGACTACGTTATTGGCCATTGAATGGTTTGCGTGAAGTCAAACGCATTATTTCTAAATGTATCACTTGTCATCGGTTCAATGCTCAATCAGCTGAGCAAATTATGGCAGATTTACCTTCATATCGAACGTCCATTGCTAGGCCTTTCCAAAAAGTCGGTATTGTAGGTAGGTCCATTTCTCATCAAATCTTCAACTCTCCGAAAAGCACGTATCACAAAATGTTATCTATCTTTGTTTGTATGCATGGTAACTAAAGCAGTCCATCTCGAATTAGTGTCAGATCTATCCACAGAAGCATTTTTAGCAACCCTAAAACGTTTCATAGCTCGTCGAGGATGTCCCTCAGTCATATACAGCGATAACGCAACAAATTTCCTAGGAGCAAAAAATGAGCTTAAAGAAGTTCATGATTTCCTGTCTGTCCAAGCAAATCTTAACACCATCAAAGATTATCTTTCAGCTACCGAATCTCAGTGGCAAAATATCCCTCCACGTGCTCCTCACTGGGGTGGCATTTGGGAAGCAGCCATTAAAAGTGCCAAATACCATCTAGTTCGCCTTGTAGGAAATTCTACTTTAACTTTCGAGCAATTGTCAACTATCTTCGCTCAAATCGAAGCAATCTTGAATTCACGTCCATTGTATCCTTTGTCTAATGACCCAACTGATCTAAATCCTCTGACACCTGGTCATTTTTTAATCGGGTCTCCTTTAACTGCTCATCCCGAGCCAGATGTATCAGAGATTTCCACAAACAGATTATCATTTTGGCAACAATGTACTAAGGTTCAGCAAAGTTTCTGGAAGCAATGGAAAACAGCTTACCTACATCGTCTTCAAAATCGTCCTAAATGGTTGAAAACCAAATCTAATATCAGGGACGGTGATCTTGTCCTAGTTCTTGACCAAGAAACTCCACCACTGAGCTGGCCAATAGCTCGCGTTATACAAATATTTGTCGGTAAAGATGAAAATGTCAGATCGGTAAAAGTAAAAACCAAAGATGGTATCTACATTCGACCCATCGTAAAAATATCGCCTCTCCCATATGATCGAGATTAAACTCAATTAAACATATCAGTATCAACAGTCATATAATAAATCATAACTTATTCATCTTTCATTCTTCTTTTAAAATTTATTTTTCATAGAACCTCTTTAGAATCACAGCTCTATCGTAACTATACATTTACTAGTTTATATCCGTTACCAAAGAGTGTGCTGTTAATTTCTGCCGTTCAGCTAAAGTAGATAATAATATGATCAGATACTTTTGTTGATTCCATATTTAGATCAGTCTCATTTTAGTTTCTCTTGTTAGGTTAATATTACTTGTATTGTATAGGGATAATATTAATTTTAATTCTAACTTCGACTTTGATTGTCGAGACATATTATCCTTCACGAAAACAACTTATGCATACAAAGTTCAGAATCAGAACCTATTAATTATCTGTTGAATCTCGTTGATTGAATCGCATACGCAAGTCGGTTGCGATCTTAGAACATAAAGTTTTATTATGTACCCAAATAATTATCGGTGAAAAAAGAGTTGGTGTTCCTCAGCAACTACAAGTGTGCATATTTATTAGTAGCTTTACTATTTTTTCACAGCAACTATAATATGTCTAAATAATTAGTATACAATTTAAAGAGAATTGCAGATGTTTCAAAATCGATATAGCATACAATTCAAGAAAATTGTAAATTGCACGAAAAGTATAATACCCACCACCCCATACCATTTGAAAGAATACATTTTTTTGGGCATGATGAATTATTGAAATCTAGGTTGTTCCATTCAAAAAAAGCCCGATATTACAGATTGAATGCACTAATAATGAAACTGAGAATTCTGAACACCCTGTGAATAGTAGTTAATCATGAAATACATTCAACGAATGTCCAGCTATTGAGATGTGAGAAAAAAATTGATAGAATTTGCTATATCAATGGGTTATTAATTTTTTCCGAAATGTTCCCATTTTTAAGAAAGTCAGCATAACACGAAACCCTCTGTATTTAGGTATAGGTAACCAGTATTAAGGAGTACTTTATTTTTTGGAAGCAAT
>CAJUYH010001186.1:0-51591 GCA_910591685.1 Galerucella tenella
GTAGTAGTAGTAGTAGTAGTAGTAGTAGTAGTAGTAGTAGTAGTAGTTGTTGCAGTAGTATAGTTCGTAGTCCGTTCAGTTGTTGAAATAGTGTTGGTGGAAGTGGCGTTGGCGGGGTATAACATCGGCAGCGCCGTGTCCGTGGTTGGGTTCTCCGTCGATGACTGGGCGCCATTTGGAGGGAATAGCGACTGAGGAGAAGGTGCACAAACCACGAGTACATGAGCATCGAGAGAGGGAAATTGAAACAGAAGAGAGAAAGAAAGAAAGAAAGAATGGAGAATGGCACGACAGGAGCACCAGCAGAGCACACTGTACAGGAACGAACGCCTGAGGGAAGACCCAAAGTGAGAGAGAAAGAGAGAACGCGCACGTAGAGTTATGGCAAGGGGAGTATTTAACTGTCTCACTTCTCAAACAGACTTGAAAATCATGCGTTCTCACTTATTCTCACACACACACACACACATATATAGATATATAGATGGCCACACGGACAGTACATCGTGTTGGCTCCTCTACAGCTATACGGTTAGGTATGGGACTCTCTTGTCGATGCCTGTCGTAGTCTCTTTCCCTCTCCTTTCAATCGTCCCCTTAGCAGCACACAATTTCTCTCTCTCTCTCTCTCTCTCTCACTCCCTCTCACTTTGTATTCTCCTCATCGCCCCTCTACACGCCAGTCGCTCGCTCTGGCGTTGTTGTAGCCTGTGCTCTACGGGCGTGCGGTAGTAGTAGCACACCCGACACTGAGCCACGACCACTCGGAGGTACTGCAGTCGGCTCACAATCCTCAGCGAAGTATATACGGAATTCCCACGTCTGTTGTGTTTTCTCCAATAAGTAGTATAGTGACTGCCGCGCGCGCTTCAAATCCGATACACATAACATAAGTGGACTCAATATAGAGACAGAGATAGTTGAGGTGTGGTGTGTTGGTTTGCGTTGGTGCTATATATATACATATATATATATATATGTTTGTGTACATATGTGTTTTGCGTTTAATATATATATATATATATATATATATGTATGTGTGTTTAATAGCGGCAAAGGTCCAAGTTCGTGGTAGTATATAAAAGCCACACAACTCTCTTTTCCTTTCGCTCTCGGACAATTTCACAGTCATTAACAGAAAATAAACAACAAACAAAAAAAAATATATATATATATATATATTTGAATAAATAAATAATTGTGAAGCTACGACATTATTCATTGCGGAAGTCTACAAGATTGTTGTCACATTTAAGGTTTGATACATTATTATTATTATTATTATTATTATTAATATTATTTTTATTTTTATTTGAAGAATTAGAAGTAAATTGTTGTAATTATGGGTTATGAGTAGAGAAGATAGTAATTATCATTAGCAAATGATTTTTCGTATGTAAGCAATTATAGGAATGACATGGAATTGTTGGGGACTTAATCAGGGTTATAGCAAGATTGAGATTGAGTGAGTGAGTGAGTGAGAGAGAGATATCTACGTTCCGTTATCCCTCAGCTCATTCGTGATAACTTGCACGGACACAGAGACGGTGCGCGCGCGCGCTCCGATCGCGCGCGCGGGTCAGGGGAGCGAGAGAGGAGGTTAAAGAAGAACAAAGACGAGGCAGCATGCTTTAGCTGACGTACGTTGGCGGCGAACAGTGAGAAAGAGGATAAAGGGGGTTGAAATGTAAAAGAATGGGAAAACATCAAACTAAAAAAGGAGTGATGAAAAAAAAACACCAAAAAAAAAATTGATATTTATATATATATATATATATATAAAATCTCAATGGTTGATGTAATTAAGCAAATTATTTTCCTCATTGAAATTTATCTATTCATTGTTGTTGGTGTAAACAAGAAATTTGGATATTGCGTGTGAGCTCCTCATAAATCTGTTATTATTATTATTTTTTTTCTTTCCAAATTGTAGAATAGCTGTTTGATTATTGACACTGTGCATTTTATTATGACTGTGATCTATAATTTATATTTCATATTGCCGGAAAATTGTTGGATTGGGCGATATTTATAGATTGTTAACACAATCAATATATTTACTCAGCCATCAGTAATTTTCCTGACGTCAGACTATGATGATGTTAGTGACAAGTGCGAAGAATCATCGTGTGTCGCTCGATTTACTTCCCCTTCTACATTTATGCGTTCATCAACTACATACATCATTAGTCCTATTCCGATACGCAGACAAACAGACACACACACACACATACATACAATTTTGCTTTCTTACTCGCAACAATTATGACGTGTTAATCGACCGTTTCCTCATGTTCAATCTTCCGAAATTCTTGCATTCTTATATATGAATATAAACACACACACACACACACACACACACACACATTGTTTAAGCGAAAGTTCTCTCATTGCTTGGAGAAAGGAGACAAAGGGACCAACCTGGCTTCTAGCTCAACTCACTCACTCTCTATCTCATTCTTACTGACGATAAAATAGCTTCGAGCGATTTTCATCGCCTCAACCGTAATGTCAAGTTGGGCAACTCTCAGTCACTCGACATAATCTCCCTCTCGCTCTCTCTCACTCGTTACGCGCGCCTTTACCCTACTACAATTTCTTCTACTTTAATATCTCTTCTCCTTCCTACCTGCCTATCTATTTTTTCTTTTCAGTCGTGTCTTTTTTTTTTTTCTTTTTTTTTTTTTCGTTTTTCAATTTTCTCTTTCCCTCTTTCACCATTGTAAATTAATTTTTTTTTTCTCACTCTATTTCTCATTATATTTGTGGCTCTCTATTCCGATAATTCTCGATAACGTCATGGCAATTGAGAATACGCAGGATTACAAAACAATGCCTGAGTAATTGCATGTATGCTTGTTGATCATTTGAATATTATTATTTAATTTTACATTCTAATCTACCGTACACAATTTCTGTGAAAATAACTGACTTGGTTATTGATATTGACTACGTGACATGACAATTATTTGACGATAGTGCAAAGGAGTTTATGCACATAGACAACATGGCGGGATGGCGGAGATGATGAAGGTGATAGGAACGATGATGACGCAGTGTTCATGTACATGTATGTATGAGTGGGTGGTTGTGTATGGGTATATATGTGCGCTACCTATATATAATAGTGAGATTTGGGGGGAAGGGGGGGGGGGTCAAGCTTGTCGTCATAGCGACAAGGAAGGGTGAAAATCTGTATTCCTTTGAATAATAGATAACAAAGAGGAACCTACTCAGAATTAACCAATATATATATATATATATATATATAGAACTCGTGGTATTTAATCTACTTCAAGTAGACGTGTGGGTTGTGCATTTTAACCTTCAGTGGAATAGCACTTTGTTTCTCTTCAGTTATTTATTTATCTAACTAAATTTATTTTTATATACTCTATATAAGCATTTTTCTTTTACATTTCTTCAATCCATAACGCCTATTCTTTTTCATTTTCCTCTCTGTTCTTTTTTCTTTTTTTTTAGCTGTTTCATTTTTCATACACTCGTTTGAAATGTTTGAGGCATTTGAGTGGGACGAAAGGCAAAATTATAATAACGATGAATATTGCGTGGCCAGTGAAGGCGCAAACCCGTTAGAAATTAATCGGGGCCAACGTTGTGTTGGCTACTGTGGTGCGACTGGTTGGATATAGAGTTTGCCATTCTCGCGTATGGAAATGCAAGTGTATACATATCTATCTACATTTATATTTGTGTTAATATATACATATATATCTAACTTACCATGAAGGAATTTACCAACACAATGGGACGGACTGTAGTTGAGTTTGGACTCGCATATGGGAAACTTCTACTGCACATCAGAGAGTGTGAAAGTAAAGAAAGCGGGCCCCGTATTTATATATATATATATATATATAGATGTGGTTTTTTGTTCTAGACAATTTCACGCGACAAATAACACTTCCATTATCAATTCTTCATTGGTGCCAGCTGGAAAATTAAAAAAATTAAGAATTAAAATAGTGGAAAGAATATCATTTGAATTTGAAAAATAATCTATTGTATATATCACTTTCTTGCTATTTCTTTTTTTTTTTTTTCACGTAACTTTTATCCTAATTCTTTTGCGGGATGTAGGATTAATCCTGGCGCCTGGCACACCATCACAGCAAGTGTATGTGTGCGTGTGTGAGTTTGTACACATATATAAATATATAGATACATATGTATACAACAGTGGTTCATTCCTGCGAAGTGTCGTTAGTGTGGATTGCGGGCACTTGGAGTTTTGCCAACGCGGGGTTCTTCGTTATTTCATTCTTTTCTTTTTTTTTTTTTTCGTCTTCCTCTTTACCCCGAAACGCTTTCTCTCAACGATACGGTAATTGCTAAATGCGATTGAAGAATTTCGATGAGTATATACTATTATATATATATATATATATATAGGTATATCAATGTGTACATATCGATTGCATTGAAAAATTGCTATATATTATATAATATAAATGACCGTACAATTTTTTTTTTATATAGAAAGTATTGCGCACTCTATATGTGTTCATTCATTCTGATATTTCTCGTTGCGGTATAATAATTTCATTAAATCGCAAATATAACGAAATATAAAACAAAAATATATAGGAAAATGTGTAAATAAAGTTGGATACTAAAGCTTCTCTTGGCGTACTCCAAAGCCTTTAATGGTCGTGAGAGAGAAGCTCCGCGAAACTTCCTAGTGGAAAGTTATTTTGTGCGCACACACACACACACACACACACATATACATATACAAACACAAATGCCAACTGAGTTTTTTTTATGCACGTAGGCATAAAGAAGATATATATATATAAGTACATGTACATACAAACTCGACAATGATCATATTGAGCCTTGGAAAAAAGAAAATTAATAGAAGAGAAAAATAATTATTTTCGAAAATAAAAAACAATGAGTATTTTTTAGATTTGTTTTTAAATTATAGTTGTCTGGTTTGCCCTCGAGTAGTTCTGTTGCTCATATTTCTACATTCGCATATATATATATATATATATTTCCAAGTCTTGCATGACACATCGTTTATACATAGTTTAATATTACGAACGACAAAACGAATATCACAAGACAAAGAGAGTACGAAGTTTCTATTACGCATAAAGAGAAAAAAACTATTGACACAATAAATAATATACAGCTATATACGTGTTGGCAACGTTGAATTACTTTATATTAAAGTTATATTAAAGACAGTGATACAAAATGGAATATACTTAGTGCACCCTCTAGTGTAAAATTAGCAGACTGATCTCATTTCTTATGTTGAATCCGCGCGCAAAAATAGACATGTTGATCGTATAGTGTCTCTATAATGAACATGATGATTTGAATTGATGCAATATCCATACGATAGGGAACGTCCCATCATCCGGAAGTATCTTATATTATGTGCCAAAATGAAGCTCTTTTTTTTTTTTTTCCTTTTTATTTTTTTTCCCTTATACCGAATGCGCAACACTGCGACGACGCAAGAGGGGATGCGGAATTAATGTATTCGACGGTGCGAGCAGTATGGCGCGGACAGGTGGCGGTAGACAAAGGCATATCCAAGTATCCGCCCTTCTATCTTTTTCTCCCTCACTCTCTCTCTCTCTCTCTCACTCTTTCACTTTATCTTCTTCTCACTCGCTCTTTACCCAGAGCAACGAGCGAATCACAATCGACCGGTTTTCTTTCCTCAATATTCCCATGACCCCGTTAAAATCGCTGCGCATTTATTTTATCCACAATCTACGACGCAATTGGTTTAACAGTTGTAATATGTAATGAGAGAAATTATTTGTGAGAAGTGACGAGAAAAAAAAAAAAAAAATTTATTCTTAACATTTATTTATATACAAATGTTAATTTTCAATGTTAAATGTTTGATAAGACATAATAGGAAATTATTTTCGTTTCATCTAATTACTTATTTTTATTTTATCATTCTTATTGGTGATTTTTAATTTTTAATTTTTTTTTTTTTTTTTTTTTTTTTTGAAAAATAAATACGTGGGTATCATACGTGCGTATTGACTTTTGTCACGCGCGAAAACTCGAGCATAACTATATATATATATATATGCACTTATGTGATATTTGTATATAGCCAATGATCCGATGGTTGTACTTGGTAGCAACGCAACGGCCAAAAGCCGGTGAACAGGCCGAAGACGCGCGACATGAGCCGAGTCCACTCTTGTACATTCGCTCGCACTCCCACCTAAAGTCGGCACGGGCGCGCGCTTCCGAAAGAGAGCCGCGTTTCGGTGGGGATAACATCTGCTCTTAGCATGATTGCTGTGTATTGATGTGGCTTTATGGCGGGTGGGCGCGAGCGCGCGCGCGCGCAAGCAAGTCACCGACATCATCCTAAATGTAGGCTGCATCATTATCATCACACCTTTATTTTATTATTATTACTATTATTATTATTCTCATTAAAATATAAATAAAGGTGTTGCGCTTTTTATTATTTATCAGAGTTGATGTTTATTGGAAAATTTTGTAGCCAAGTACGCATTGTTTCGCTGGTAATCTCCGTTACAATCTGAGGTAAGCGACATAAAGAGACAAATGTAAAGGATAAATTGGATGTGGCTGCCACTACACTGCACGTGCGCGCACCATTTGCACCTGCGCTCAAACCAACCCTTTATTTCTTTCACTCTTTTATATATATATATATATATATAGATTTTCTTATCACTTTTTTTTTTATTTTCATTAAACATATGTAGTGATGTGAAATACAAAAAAATGTTGCGCGCGATTACATGTTCAAAATTGTATATTTTACATTTTGTCGGTCAATTAAATGTTATCTTATCATTGAAACATTTCCTTGTGACCGCACATAACGAATAATATAATAGATATGAGATTAATTTTAGATTTTTGGATAATTTAGCTCAAGGCTTCCATACAGACATGTGTCCTCCGTGCAACGTTATTGAAGTGAAAAATAATTTACATTCAATTGTGACAATGAAAAAATGAAATTAATATACTTTATTTTTTCTTTTTTTTTTTTTTTTATATAAGTTGCGCGTAACTTCTGACAATGTTTCTTTGGCACCACACGTATCAAATAAAAGTCTTGATAGATTGCAACTCTCGGGAGAAAGTCGCCTGAATGTTCACGGCCTATTTAACCGCGACAACACAACGGACATCAGAGAACCGCATACCACATACAAACAGAAAGATAGACAGAGAAAGAAATGTAGACTCTTATCCCGTCTACTCTCTAAAATCCTGTCATTTATATATATATATATATGTATATGTATATGTAAATTGCAATCAAAATATTCAAAATTACACACGGCCAAACGTCTGACGTTTTGTTATGAAAACAAAATTGCCCAATGACTTTAGCAATTCAATATAAAAAAATTTTTTAACCCACACACGAATAAATCAAAGTCATATAAACAATAATGACTGTGGAAAAATATTTTTTTTCTGCTTATTGGCGGTGAATTGGTAGGTATTAGACCATTGCAATTTCAAATGACAAATTTGAAAATAGAGAAAAAAAATATGCTATTCCAGATATATAAATGTATACACATGTATACACATATAAATCAAAACAACGGCAAAAATCATAACGGGGCCCAGAACGTACGGTATCGTGTCCCACATGAAATCAAGTCCTTCGAAGCGTATCTCTCACTTGTATATTTCACCTCTAGTCTTATTGCGACGACATTGTCCATCTTATTTTCTTTTTTCTTTTCATTTTTTCCTCGATTGCCCACTATACACCGCACTCCACCGCTATCTCATCACAAAGATTCCACGACATAATTATACACGCAGATCAAACAGAAGCGTCGACAAACATCGCACAAATATCCATATCTGCATATGTATTTATATCCACTGTACGCTCATGTTTGATATTCTGACGCATGTACTCAACGTCATAAAAGCGCACCGAGGAAAGCAAATAATATAATTGTGAAAAAAGAAATAAAACAAAAAAAAATTTGGCGTTGATTATTGAATTACGTGATCATATTCTTCGCACAATTCAAATCTTCAACCCAAGGGAAGATGATTCATTTGAAGAATAAAAAAACGTGTCACGCGCTGTCTCACAAACTCGAGGCTTTTTTTTTCTCTCTTTTTCATAGCCCCTCTCCCTCTTTCAGACGCTCGCAAATGTGTAACCTTGCGAACACGAGTGTCCTTGCCGCGGGCAATTTTGCGACGCGCAAATAATCAAAGAAGAAGAAAACTTATTACAATTATTCACGACATTATATTAACATTGTATTCGACATGAGTTAATAATATATATATATATATATAAATTTTGATCATAACCGTTCTATATATATGATAACATGTAAGTAAAATTACCTGAAAATTTATTATCGGACTTGAATCACGAGAAAGTTATGTGTGGCTTTACTCATGCAGATAAAAGAGGGATGATGCTGCTATTTCCAACGACTCTGTAGCTTATTTATAACCTCCCAAGTCCATTCGGTAATTTTCTGCAATCCAATATATATATATTTCAATCCATCTCACTTCGTTTAACTCTCTATCGTTCTCTCACACTGTCTGTATTTCAATCTCATCTATATTTGCACGTAGATACCAAGCCACTTTCTATTTTCACTACGAGTGCAATATGGCGACACCATGATCGCGCACCACCACTTCATTCCTATTGGACCACGTGATTTTAATTCAAATATAATCAACATGGCCACCAAATTGCCACCCAATCAATTATATATATATATATTTATTAGATATAATTTATGGGTATATGTTTTGACTTGGACAAATATGTGTTTTTTTTTCTTCTTTTCTCTCTTTCTGTTAGTAACAAAATGACACGTCATCGCAGCAACATATACAGTAGAGTTGTTAGGTAACACAACGAATTCGTGTCGCATTTTTATGATTATTATATTTCGTTCCTTTTCAATTTTGATATATGGTTTTTTATTTTTTCCTTTCCAATGCCCTTCCGTCTCTGCATACAGAGAAAGTTTGCTCACCTCGGGCGTAAAATCGAGTGGCTTAAGCTCCTTCCCTTCCTGTACCTCTCTCTCTCTCTTCTGCTGCTTATATTTTTCCCCACCGCCAATACAATTCATGTTGCCTTGAAGTGATTGTACCTGATTAGTGTAAAAGTTTACCTCTCAACATTCATATTTCCACAGCAATATGTATTATTTTACGGAGATTCCCAATATTAAATTTACAAATCATATTCTAAACAATTGGATTATATAAATAATACTGATATTAACTTCATTTATATAACCTCACTTACTTTGTGTCACAATCAAAATGTCTGTTTATCGACAAGCGTCCATTGTGTTTAACTTGATGTATACAGATAAATTTAACTGTTTTATTGCATGAATTCATCTGCAGTTTGTGCTGTCTCTATACGAGTGAGTGTGAGCTTAACCCACATCGTTAACCCGCGGGATGATCGTTTTAGCAACAAGTGTCGCACGATGCCTCTGGTGATTCTGTATCTCTCTCTCTCTCGTCGACCCCGCGACATCTTGATATTACTCTCCGCGCGCGCGTGTCCATCCAAGTGAGCTTTTAAAAGTGCCGGAGGCGCCATCTCGACCCTCGCCATTACACACATCTGTTAAATGTATTTAAAATATATCTAATGACGAGTATACTCTTTCCATATGTGCGTCTATAAATATTCTATAGAGCCAATAAAAAATAATAATAATAATAATAATAATAATAGTGTAAGAAAAATAAATATACACAGAGTTAGATAGATTGCCGGAGTAATTTTTTTAAAGTCATGGTAACGAACGTGAACAGCGCTATTTTTATTGTGCAAACAAGGAGGATATGTCACCCTTCATCTTCCCCTTATGCATACCGGTTATATACATCCGCATCACTTCCATACTTTACACCGGATAATATTGTACACTGTAGTGTTCAAAAATTGAGTGTTGTGGTATGTGTAAAAAAAAAAGCTTCACTTAAAAAAACCTACAAGTTCATTTATATATATATATATATATATATATGTATAGATGTTTTCTTCTCTCTATTTCTCACGTAATACTCTTCACTCTATACTTCGTTCCTTGTACCCACATAAATATTACTGTATTCATATAAAACATTTTTTTTTTTTTTTTTTTTTTTTTTCACCTATTTCAAAAATGTCCTCTTACCAATGACACTATAAAATAAATACTTGTTATCCGATTTATTATTTTTATTTTATTTCAAATCATTTGAGAGAATAAAATAAAATTGTCGGAAAGTTTTAAATTTTTTCTTCATTTTCTTCTTTCTTCTTTCTATCTGTTATATTTTACATTGGCGATGGGTTGACATGACTGGATAATTTTAAAACTCCTGAGAGCAAGTAACTAGAGAAGTGAACGATGGAATTGGAAGCACTTGCGGGGCACACGGTGTTCTCTACAGTTGGGAATAGCTCTCTCTCTCTCGCTCGCTCGCTCTCTTTCAGCGGATCGAATGTACGGAAAGTCTATATGTGGGTCACCGCAACGACAAAGGCGCGGAGGGAAAAGCCCCTCCTATCTCGCTCACTCTTTTGCTCTCTATCATATAGACAGACATACTCTCTTTGTCTTTTCCCTCCGTATGTCAAGTCCTCGCCGCTCTCATGATCGGCCTCACGTTGTATTCACCATTGGCCGTTGCTTATACATACATACATACATATAAATATATATATGTGTGTGTATGTGTTACCGCTATAACTCGACAACAAGCACATTGCGTTACTATCCGCTTTACCGTTACTCGAAAAATCCTCAAACGCTATGTACATTGCCACAAGCATATATGCAATATATACTAATATTTACAAGGGAAAAAAAAAAAATAATAATAATAATAAATATGCAAAAGAAATTGGAATGAATTGATATATTTTGTTGTTTATTTATGATTGCAGACGCTAAAATGAGATTGGAAGAGGATTTGGTAATACGTAGGAGTCGACCAACAATGATTTCAGCGAAATATCGTGCACGTGAGGAGCGCAGACGATTATTAAAAATTTCCGCTGGTAAATTGAGACGTATTGAGGATCCTGAAGCGAGTTTATGCCGTTCTGTATTGATAAATAATGCTGTAAGACGATTGCAACGTGAGAATAGAGATGAGAAAACGAGAAATTATGGTTTACCAATAGTGAGTTATCTCGATGACTCGTCAAAGGAGAATGATATTAGTGGAAATCTTATTGTTGATACGACGGACTCGGACAATTCCTCGAAAAAGAGGCAAGATGAATTTAATATACCCATGTATTTATCCTCACCCTTAGTGTATATTTGCAGGAATTATTTTTTTAATTTCTGTTTGTTACAGACTGGGCGAAGAAATGCGTGGAAGTGATGCTCTAAATGCTAAACGACAGAGGCATGACGACCTCGACCTTCAAGACGATGTATTCAGTGATTTTTATATTTTACCACCGACCCCACGATTATTATCACACATAGACGATTTAACTGAACCACAATCCGAACATTCCCTACAAAATTATCACGATAATCGATTGACATCATCCAATGATAATCGCACAACTAACAATACAAGTCTATTTAGTAGCGATATAATTGACACAGCGCCATTATCAATTGGTAGATCGTCAGACATGAGTTTAATGGATGTTACGGATGTTGGATGCGATACAGATAGAATTTGTGACTTTGCTAGATTTGCCGATTCAGCAAAAACACTTGAGGAGAGACTCGTTGAATTGCAGTCACTTGATGAACACTTTGATCTTTCCAAGTTTGAGAGGAATAACAACCAAAGTTGTGGCAGAGCCTTCCACGACATCCAAACCTTCCACAGTCTTGTACCGGGATTGGAAACCTAGAGGAGGCCAAAGCCTCAGGGCA
Source organism: Galerucella tenella (assembly GCA_910591685.1). NCBI lineage: Eukaryota > Metazoa > Arthropoda > Insecta > Coleoptera > Chrysomelidae > Galerucella > Galerucella tenella. Next base: position 11,910 of record CAJUYH010001186.1, read on the forward strand.
TGTCGGAGGCGCACGCGCGTCATTCAACTTAAAAAAATGCATATTAAATTTATTTTTGTTTACACGCCCCCGAACATAATCTCAAACAGAACAAAAAAACAAAAAAAAAACAAAAGGAGAAACAAATAATGACGAAAAGAAAAATAATATTAATAAAACTACAAACCAGCGGTGACTGTCCCCTTTTTCGGATCATTGAGACTGGATTATAAAACAATGCAAGTCCACGGACTGGCTTCACTCAATTACATGTCGTTCAGAGCTCATCCTCGAGGTATAATATATATATATATATATATGTATATGTATTTACACAACACAAGTTGATAAATGATGAAGAACAAAACGATTCGTGTTTTGAATAATGGTAAAATGAGAAAAAGAGAGAGAGATAAAAACCTCGAGGGGCCGCGGCCTGCCGGCCAAAATTGTCCATGTGGAGGAGAGACTGCCTTAATCGGATCACACGGATTGAATGTCGTTTCTTCGGCCGTCCGAAAGTTCGAGTCCGTCTAGATAATTTCATAAATTAATTGGCAGCCGACGTGAATACCGCTTTAGAATCATTTTCATGTGTTCTATTATATTTTTTATTCATTTATTTATTTTTTGTTTTATTTTTCTGGGATGGAAATGTTAATCGTTACGACGGACTGGGTCGTGTGAGGTACCTTCGTACCTCATGTCGTCGAAAGGGAAGGAAAAGATGTGTGTCGTGTGCGAAAATAATGAATAAATAAATAAATAAATAAATAAACGAACAAAGAGCGGATGAGCCGTCGGTCGTTACGAAATATCTATTATATATGAATATTATATACACTGTATACATGCCGTTTGTATATATTATAGAAATATTTTAAGAGCGCTAATTGGGTGTCTCTAATAGCGAATGTTTTTTTGCGGCTTTTTCCTGGATAGAACCGCGAGACTCTTTTTTAAATAGGAGAGTCAGTTGAATGTAGGAAATTGCCTATCGCTGATGAGATGACACCATACGTGCGCGTGTAAATAAAATTTATTGAAAGAAAAAATATGGAAAGGAAAAAAAAAATGATATACAATGGTAGCCACGAGTAGATATAATGCGAATTTGTGCATTATTCGAAAATGGTGTAATTGAATTATTAATTATGATTTATTGGTGTCGTAATCGCCGAGTGTCACTGCAGGGCCTTAGTTAATTCTTTTTTTTTTTTTTTTCCTGTCGTTTTTAATATTTTGTTATTCGTAATGATGCTCCATTATTTTTTAAAATGAAATTGTGGAAGAAACAGAAATGCGTGTAGCTAAGTAGGAGTTGCTGATTGTATTTTTAGTCGTGTCCCCGCGCGACTCTATGCAACAATTAATTAATTAAATAATGTATATATAAATATATCTTTTCTTTTTCTTTTGATGGGAACAACTTATTTTTCTTTACAATGAAGGATTATTTTATGTTTTTTTATCTCCCGCCCGGTTTATTTTTCATTTTATGACAAAGAAAATATGTGAATATACTCGGAAAAAAAAGAAGGAAAAAAAAAACACAATAATAAATTGTCTTTTTTATTGGAAACATAAATGCAATTTTTGTTTATATTTTCCAAATTCGGGGGCTATACTTTTCAGATAATTGTGTGCGTAGTCAATCTGTACTTGAAAAATGCAAACAAAAAAGAGATAATGTAAATGTTTCATAAATAATATCGAGTGAAGAAAACTTATCTCCAAATGAATGATAAAAAATTAATTTAAATAGAGAGAAAATTATTGAATTTATTGTAGCGATACATGACCAAAATTTTAATTTCATTTTCATTAGTGCAAATGTATTTTTTATCCATGATGTTTAAATGAAAGTACAGCTGGGCTATCGCTTTTAATCCAGAGTTGATTTTGCGCGGGGAATGAAATACACAAACACACACACACACACACACACACACACACAAATCTAATCTTCCGTAGAGTGCCCGAATCAGTCTCGATTCGCGTGTAGCGTCTACGAGAGTGATTCTAAAACATTTTGTATATAGCTACCGTAAATTCCTTAAAGTAAACAGAAACAAAAACAAAAATGAATAGAATAAATTAGCTATGTATAAAGTTTTCGTACATTGTCTAGATTTTTAGTATACTAGATATCCAAAATCAGTTACCAATTATCCGAAAACTGCAAATAAACAGATAAAAAAAAAACAATTAAAAAGCTGCAAATATTCATTATTCTGTGCCACCTTTCCTTTTCCACTTTCACTCGATAACAAAGAAATAATGGGTAAGTAATGTACTCTATACATAGACACAAATATGTGTATATATATATATATATATATATATACATATACATATATATATTTTTTTGTATTTTTATTGAGTGTTGCGCATATATACAAAGGATGAAGAAACTAAAGAGCTAATTTTTATTGTAAAACTAAATAAACAAAAGGCTCGTTATAATCATGATAACATGGTAATATTAATTTAAATAACATAATATTATAAATTCTATGACTGCATAAAACAAATGTGTATCTTTTGTCAATCAAAAAATTACAGAAATGTCCCATGTAACCACATGAATTTTAGTAATATGCTGCATTCATTTTTTAAACGCTGAACACTTTACTATATATTGACAATGATTTCGTTTTTTTTTTTTTTTTTTTTTTTTTTTTTTTTCAGTAATATTTATCATTTTTTCGCAGAAAAAACTGTCATAAAAAGGATTGAAAATATACGAAAATTAGAACTAATTTCGAATATCCACACAAATGTGAATTAATGAGTCAATCATCTCTTGATTCGTTTAAATAAGAAAAAAAAAGTGAAATCAGAAGAGAAAAATGTATTTTTTTTTTTACAATTATTGCTCGTTAAATATCTTTCCGTACTAATCACGACCTAACAATTATTCGTGGGTCTAGAATACGTTCTTGTATCAATCACTTTCTTTTCAACCACATCATCAAGTACCAAGGCAACGTTCAAATTACAAAATTTCCATTTGTAGGCCGAGCCATTTTTGAGGTTATCATTATAATTGCTATACTTTCTGCGTTTGAAATAAACTATTTGAATAAGTCAATGTTAAGATTCATTCTCTCTATTTCTATATTGTCCTCAAAAATTACTCGCCTATACAATACAATTCAATTCAATCTTTCAATTCTCATCAAATACTTTTTTTTTTTCATATAACCCTTTGCCCACCAGAAAAATAGAATTCTTAAAACTTAAACTCACTTTTATTTTCCCCATTCATTTGACATTAACGCCGTGTAAATTTCCAACACAACCATCGTTAAATATTCTCAACAATAATATTACGATTTTTCCATTATTATTAATTGATAAATCGCAAAATAATTGCTATAAATTATTGACACGATGAGAGGCCGCTTCACAAAAAGCTCGCAAGACACTGAGCATATAACAACAACACTGATTATCAAGCGACAGCAATACTCACGTTTTTTTTTTAAATTCGATATACATATATTTATATATATATATATAGATATATCAAAAATATCCTTAGTAAAATAGAGCATTTATATATATAATGTGTTCCATTCCGTTCCGAGTACAACTACTTCGATCATAGTCCATTTACTATATATAATATACGTAGTATATGTATATATTTATCATAAATTGCGACTCGCTTTCCGTCTTATTCTCTTCTACGAAATTCATTATTTTTTTCATTCACGAATATTCCCTTTAATCATGATTCCTTGAGCTTTTATTTCTATTCTTTCAACAATCTGTCGCATTCAAATCTCATCCATGTTAATTCATTGTCCCCAGTATTTGCTATCATATACTTTTATTCCACTTGTTTTATTGTACATGGAGCGATTGAAATATTTCACAGATTTGTAATTCACCATTTATGATGTGACATTCAACGTATTAAGGCAGTTCGCTGCTTTGTATTGTTCACATTTTAATTGTTAATTTTACCGCCAACTTATTATGAAATTGGCAAATCATTTCTCCACCCTAATCGCAATTTTTCAGTCCACATCAACTATTTAATTTTTTGTTTCTTATAAGTTAATTTTTAATTCAACTATTTACATTCACACTATCACTTGCAAGAGACAATCACAACTAATATAATATGTCTATCGTGTTCCCTTTTCTTATTCATTTTTTTTTCCTTTCATTTTTCATTTTATTTCTTGGTAATTATTACTCCATTATATCTCTCAATAGATTTGCAATTATCAATCAAATAATTCTCTTGTTTTCTCTATATATTCATTTCTGTTTCAGGGTTTACGTAAATCAATAAACTCGTCCCACATCTTGAATGTTACGTTTACACTCCCACGTAATATATATATGTATATATATATATATATATATTTCGATTCGATATGAAATACGATAAGAGAATACATGATAATAGGACTTTTGTTTCCCATAAATATGAGATGACGCGATTTTTTTTATACGTCGCTTGTTTCAATTAAATATATATCAATTTTTCATTTTCGTATGGTTCTTTTTTATTTATTATTTTATTATTTTATTTTTTTTTTCGTTTTCGCTTTATTTTAATTAAAATCATTATTTTATCCTTTTATTTATGTACAATGCGATTATTAAGAAACGAAATAAATAAGCTCAACGCGATTTTGTGTTTTTCTCCATTATATTCTAATTAATTTTTATGTCAATACTATAACCTATGCTTTGTTGTATTTTTTTTTGTGTCTATTTGTTTTTTCCCCACGACGACTATATGGTATTTATTTATTGCGTGAAGAATGTATGTGTGTACGTGTGTGTATATATATATATATATAACAATTCAGAGAATAATCACGAAGCTACTGTATAAATTTTCCGTTTTCCTCGAAAAAAAATTATATATTATTAAAAATAAAGTTATCAAAGATGTCTCACGGACACATTGCTGATGATAAAGCTTTGCAAAAGGAGAAAAAAATACTTGTAATAAAAAAAAAATAATTCAATAAAGATCTAATACGAAATATGTAAAGTGAAATTGATTTATCATAAAAGAATTAAAATGAAAATTGATTAAGTAAGCCGACTGATATTTTTATAACCTCCCAGTTCAACGTGCATCTGTTGCAGTAAATATATATATATATATATTGATATATGCATATAAATCATTCTAGACGAATTTTTCAAGTAATAATAAATCATTAAAAACTATTAACGCTCCTCAAATTTTCTATTTTCACTCGATATTATTATTTTGTTCAATTCTCGTGACGATTAGGCACTTCATTTTTAATTATAAAATAATAAATTTGTGACAGCCGTGTCAAAATTTAAGTTGAAATATAAATTATTTGAACGTCACTTTTTTTTTCCCTTTTTTTATTATATATATTCACAGTCATTGACATAATCGTCATTACGTCTTTCATCATAATTACGAGTGTCGTGAATGAATAATAAAAAATAATTCAGCGACAATCAAATTACCACAACGAATAAAATCGTTTTTTTTTGTTTTTTTCCTTTCTCTTTTGTTTCACCCTCGTCAAAAATATCTTCCATGTAAATTACATTGTCTTTCATTTACGTAGATTAATCATTTCTTTTGTTTTTTTTTATCGTCTGTTCAGTCTCAAAATGATTCTAAACATTCATCACTGATTATTTTCATTTCTTTTTTTTTTTTACACATGCAATATCCTCTGTCATTTATCAACAGGACGTGGAACTGTTTGTGGTATAACTGTAAGTGATTTCGGAATTTTTGGCAATATCGGAATTGGATTATTAGCTGGTTTTGTTGTTACCTGTATTGATTTCGGTAAATTCAAATTGTTAAGAAGATTTTGCGCCGGTGTATTTTCATTTGCCAATGATCTTACATCGCAAATAAGTGGCTCAAAATCACCACGACTTTGACGATTGAGCATCTCCTGTTGCATCCTCAAATGTTTCTGAAATTGTGTTTGCGCAGCCATTTGCGTTCTTTGATATTGCATATTTGATTTAGCATTTGTTATAGTAGCGGAGATAGGCGTTGATGTCGCCATTTTCTCATTTAACATTTTCTGTTTCTTCAGAGTTTGAAGTCGTTTAAAATCGGGTTCACTCAATTGAAAAACTTTACCACCTGATGTGCCACCAGTTATTTTACTTGGAAAACCATCTTTGCGTTTAGAACTGCCATTTGTTGCGGCGGACGCACTGCCACTGCTCGATGGTAAACTGAGTCGTTGTAAATTGGGCGGTGGCTTTTTAATAATTGACACACCAGAGTTTATTTTGAGAATTCTCGTAGTATTTATCGTTGCATTACACTGCTGATTTCCAGTTGATTTAACAGGTGTGGGTGTCACTGTCGTTGTCATAGTACTTGTACTGGGTATAGAGAGACGATCACGCTCCATAACATAACCACCACTTAAACGTCGTGAATTGCTATATTCCGTGGACATGGCATCAGTTATTGGTTCGTCCATTTTTTCCGGTCCTTCATACGATATTAAACGGTTTTGCACTGATGTAGAATAATTAATAGCATTGCGCGATGCATTTGGTGCCAATACAAGATCACCCGAACGATAATACTTTTCAAGTAATATCAAATGACGTAGAAACGAACTTTGATTACCGTAAGGCCGTTGTAACTCTTGCCAAAGTACTTTAGTATCACGATCATATTGAATTATTGTCGCGCATTTTTCCCATCCTTGTGGCGTTACGTCTCTCACATTTGAAAATTCAATATTTGCATTCAAACCCATTTCTTCCTCACCGGGAAATAATGTACGTACACTAATCGACGGATTGGCGCCAAGTCGTTGTACAACAGGTGTGATATCATTACTATTACTGATTCGCGGACGTTTCGGCAATCGTGTTAATGTTACTTCTTTATCCATGGCTAATATTTCAACAACGTCACCACCACTACTACCACCGCCACCATTATCAGAAAATACTGGTGAATCAGTTGAATATAAATGTTGATCGAGTGCTTTACGTTTTTTCAATTTTTCAACTGTACTCTCAAGGTCCATCATCTGTACATTTGTCGGTGGACAATCATCAATGGTGCTATCGTCATTGGGTTTTTGATCATCAGGCAGTTCTATTTCAGCGCCAGATGTTGTTGATTCAGTCTTTACGGGTTCTGGTGTTGATTTTTCGGACGTCGATTGTTCATCCGGCGATTTGGATGATCCACCCTTGCTCTGAATACTCTTTGATTTTTTACGTTTATCTTTGCTTGACATACTTTGAGATGATTCTTCATCCTCTTCATTCTCCAATGCTTCAATATCATTGTAATGCAAAATTCGTTTGCGATAACTCTTTGAGAATGAACGATGATTGGCATTCATATTTTCTATATCTTTGTATTTCAATTGAATTTGCGTGAAATAACGACAGAGTTTGCAAACAAAAGTGCCGGCTTCCAATGGTATTGGTATTCCTTGTTGTTCGAGTAAACGATTGAGTTCTTCAGTCTCTGATGTGCCAAGTTGATGGGTTGCATTTCTAGCGAGACGGCGGGTACATAACGAGCACGTTAAGAATCTCTCAATCATTGCGTAATGATCAACGCAAAAGGACATGGATGTGTGCTGGCTTGGTTCCCAATTGATGTCAATGTTCATCTAAATACAATATATAAAATTTTTTCACGCACATAATTATTATTGAATAATTTATTGTGGTATTTATGGGGAATACTTACGCGATTTTGAACGCAGGATTTGATTTTGTGGAGCCAACGCCGCTTAACGAGGTGTCTTGCGGGACCTCGACAGTCACGGACGTAACATTTCGATACCAACAGCTGACGATGTACTCGCTGAGGTTTTGGACCCATGTTAGTAGGACTCACATTCGCCTTTATTAAATTTAAAAAGTTTTAATTAAAAGATAAGTTTATTTATTCTTTTATTTTAAATAACGACTCATGTGTGCATTGATGCATTGATACGTACTTTTCGATCTACATGACGATAACACGCGTCGCATAGACACGAATCCTTAGTAAGATGTCGTTCGACGTTCAAGATCTTTTTTCGTCTATCATCCGACTTCATTTGTGCCAGATGCATTGGCGTGTCAAGTGAGCCAAATTTTCCGAAACAATAGCAACAAACATCGGCACACAATCGTCCAGGATGAATAGAAAATGATGAAGATTTTTCAGGAATAATTAACGGACACTTGGACAATGTCTCTTCATTATCTTCATCTGTAATTGGAATATTGATTAAATTTTAGATATTACCGTTAAATCCACCAGCGAATGATGTGTTAATTTTTATTTGTCACAGTCGGCAGTAAAATTATATTGAAAATAATTGTAAGAAATATGTGTGTCGGTATGGATATTGTGTGTATATGTAAACATGCAGCTTCGTTGAAAGATTATTAGTGACAAGCGATTGATCAATTGAAATAGGGATAAAATTCTTGTAATTGGTATCAATTGTTTTTTTTTTTTTCTTTCATTGTTTACGTGGATGTTCGATTAAAGGGAATGTGAAGGTAATTGATAATGTAGTTATGCCCGCAACCAGGATTACCGCAAGATTGTCTGTGGTTAGTAGAGAACTTTCGGTTCGCACCAGAGCTGCTGTCACCCAAACCACTGGTCCCCAACTGGAATATGAAAAAAAGAAAAACAAAGATATGAAAAATATTATTCAATTTATATGTCAGCTTTTTTCTTTTTTCGTTAAAATCGCATAGAATATTTACCTCCTTTTGAATGGTGTAAAATTCGGGGGAATCACCCTCGCCATCTGTGCGCCCCTGCTTCAGCACCATTTTCAAGGGTGATCGCGATCTTTTCTTGTCTCGCTCCTTATCCTTTTGAATCCTTATAACTGTTTTCAATGTGCCCGTATACTGCTCCCGTCTTACTTTCTGATGGTGCAAACGTTCCGCGGCTTTTTCTGATGATTCCAATCCCAATAAACGCAAAATCAATTCTTTTTGTGCTTTATCTTCAGGTGTCTCCAAAATTTTTATTGAACCACTGTTTGTTGACTCGCCAGATGTCGACGCCTCATCCGAATCTTTATTTAAATTCTCCGGTATATTAACTTTACATTCAACAGCAGCAGACGACGCACCGTCAGTACTTTCCGAATCCTTTGGCTTATCACTTTCACATCGTTCGCGCGTCAGCAGACTCGACTCACCCTCTTTTTCACTATCAATATCATTTTCCGATTTGCTACGATTGTCGACTGGCTCTACCACTACATTTCGATCAGACACTACACGAAGACTCACTCTACCGTCCAACCACTTGGGAAATTCCTCAGCTGAAAATGATCGCGTATTCTCATTAATTTCCGCCACTTCATTATCTACTTCATTTTCCATTTCATTCGGGTCTATTCCCAATAAACGCAAGTACATATCCTCTTTTGCTTTCTCTTCAGGTGTTTGTAACGTTTTTATTGGCATATCCTTATTTTGCTGATCGTTTTTCTTCGCATCACGACGATTTCGCTTGGATTTCAAAGTACTTTGTGACGGCGAAGTTTCGTCTTTGCGTTTCTTTACATCTCGACTACGTCGCGTTCGCGTTTGCGGCTCTGGCTCTTCCGTTTTCACCCATATCGATTCCTCCGGAAAATCTTCACATTTAACCTTTGATTCCACAGATTCATCGGCATTATTATCACTTCGTAAATTGTCTGCTTCCGATTTTGAACTACTCTCACTTGATTCCGATGTTTTGGATAATTTTTCAGATTTCTTTTGCTTATCACGTGTTCTGAGAACTCTCCTACTTTCATCAGCACTATTTTTATTTTCCTCTGCCACTTTTTTATCGTCTTTCGTATTGTTCACATGCTCCTCATCAACAACACAAGTTTTTTCCTGTGGATCATTACCAAGTGCGTCGTGCAATTGTTGTAAATTTGTCGGGCTTTCAACCGACTCATCAGAATTATTATTGGTTTGTTTGGACGATTCTTCAGGTGATTCCAATAAATTATTTTCTTTTTCTAATTTTTCACACGCCATTTGATCTGTTACTTCTGATACTGCAGGATTTGTCACTTGTAAATCCTCAACAGGACATTCAGCCGTGTCAATAATTTTATTTTCATCTACTTTCACATTATCGTCATCGTTCTTTTCAATTGTACACTCAGGTGTGCTCGTTGATTCACCCACAAGTACCTCAACTTCTCTCGAAATTGTTTCCAACGTTTCGGTCTCTTCTGTTTCCATTGGTGCATTAACATCAGATATTACTTCGGGATCGATTTTATCATCAGCATTATGTTGAGTGTCGTTAACGCGACACGACGACGAACTGTGACTCGCTTCAGGCTTAATAAATTCACAACCATCGGCAACACTCGATGACGGTGAACTTTGTGTGAATGTTATTTCATTGTTTGTTTGTTGATGTGATGTGAAGGAGGACGACGTAGAGGAGGATGTGCCTGCTGATTCCGCATTTGGTATTGTATCAACTGTCGTATCAGTATCGCCCATGACTAGCTTCTCAATCTCTTTGGCAGTGTCTGCTACCTTGGGCACAGAATTTGAATTTTCACCGCTACTATTTGACGTAACCGTTTCAATTCTCGACACATTAGGTTTCTCCTCATTTCGTACTTGTTCCTCTAGACCCATTTTTTGTGTTTCTGTGCTCAATGGCGCGACAATTTCCTCGATTTTTGGAACTTCAAAGCTTTTACCGAGTCCCAATGCCTTCTCCGGACCAAATATTTTACTTTCAATTGACTTTGCAATTGTTAATTTTATTGTTTCAATCATTTGATCGATATGGGACTTTGGCGTTGTGCCGTCAGTTTTTTCAGTGCCATACAATGAACCCATAGTTTTTTTCACATCGATATTGAGACTGCTACGTCGTTTGGCTGGTGACTGTTTATCATTGGATAATTTTCCCAATAAACAATCTTTTCGTAACTGATCCATACTCGACGATTTCTTTGGCTCTTCAACATTACTTATCACTGCCATTTTTATTTCATCTGGCTCGCTATCTTCACTCTTTAATTGTGTGTCTGTACTCTTTGCTTTCGTTTTTGAACGTAAAATTGGTCCGGCATCACCACTAGCACCGACTCTGTCTATTCGCTCGCTGTTGTTGTTGTTTTCCAATTGCAACTCTGTATTCGATGGCTCGTCCATTTTTTCCCCGGTCTCATCGTTGGTAGTGAGTGTTGTCATGGACGATTGTTCCACGGGGTTTGACGTTAACGGACAGCTGCTTTCCGTGTCATTATTCGTCTCCAAAGCCGATTCGACCGATGTTACATCGTCTAAATTTAATCGACGATTTTTCTTATTGTCCAAGTCACCAGTTGAATCCAATTGACGAAGCTTTCCATTTCTCAAACTCCGTTGACTTGTTCTCTTTCGCGATTGATTTGCGCTTTGACCTTCAGGCGATGTTTCAACGCAATCATCGTCTGATTTTTCATCCTCCATTTCAATCATTTCTTTTTTAATCTCGTGCTCCTCCAACAGCATTTTTTTGCTTCTCGTTATTTTACCCTCGAGTTTATCCATGTCTATTGCATGCTCCTCCATTTCAGTATCACTCAACATTCCCACGACCTCGTCAATCGTTAAATCGATTGAATTTTTATTTGTGATTTTTCTACCGCTAGTTGATGATAATTTTGTTGATTTTCCGCTACTCTTCAATGGAGTATCAGGTAAAACAGCTATTTTCAATTTTCTCGCTGATTTTGGGCTGCTCTTTGGGGTTATTACAGTTGTCTCGAGATTTTTCTCGTTTAAAGGTGCGCAATCCTCCTCCTCGTCAATGTCCTTTGATACGAGTTTAGTTTTTTTCGTTCTATTGAGAATGCTTTTGGTGGTTTTCCCGCTCGTTTGAGTGGCTAATCTTTTCAGATTTTTCACAGGAACGTTTTTCGTTGATTTAACTTTAATGAGATTGCCCTTAGTTGCTCGCAATTTTTTTTTACATTTCAAGCTGGCAATCACTTTTTTACGTGGCAAACTTGATTCCAACTTGGGTGATAGTTTATTGCTACCTGTTGCTACCGCTTCCAATATATATGCTGGTAGTGCTTTGCCTTTTTTTGTTTTATTTGACAATGGAGACAAACCAGAATCATTATTATTGGCTCTTTGCTTTGATTTTGAAGGCGCTAAGGGTCTCTTTTCCCTGGATGCCATCTCACTTCAACCCACATTGGGCTTCCTGCAACGACATTTTAAAACTGTTGTCATGTTAAAAGCGAATATTCAAAACCCAATGTATTTAATATGTCAATTAATAATGTCTCAAACATAGAATAATATTCGAAATAAATTGCAAGATAATAAATAATAAAAATCAGTAGATATTCAACAAGTAAGAGTATATTTAATGTTACTTTTTATTGTTGTGGTATTGTTAGCAATGAGGATGGTAAAATGCCTCGATTTCTCTATCACAATACCAGGATGAAAAGCAAGAAAAGTGTTGTGCTATGAATGAGGAAAAAAAAAAAAATAATTGCAAGAAAATTATGGAATGGAAGTGAAATGAAGGAGCATGAGAGTTAAGTTAGGCCAGACGACGCGAGTCTAGCAAGGAGCGCAACAGTGATCGGGTGAGTGGGGTTGCAGGATGCGGCCCTGGTTTTGTCGAGAAAAAAATTACGTGACAAAGTTTGCATTTATGTACACGGATGTACACGGTATGCGCCTCGCCGACGGGCCGCAATGTATAGAGCGCCAACCAAACCAACCGAAAATATTCATCACGATATCGTATCACAACAGCAATACAAAATACAAATTCGCGGTCGAGCATTGAGTTTAATGGGCGTATTAACTAATGACGAATAAAATTTCGTGGTGGGACAATGGGATAGGTCGGAAAATGTTGATGCAAAGCTTGCGGAAAAATCGCCACGAATAAACAATAGGTCGGAGCCCAAAGAGTCGCCAACATTTGACTCATTGTTATCCGTCATGCAGTGAATTGTAGTAACAAATGATGACGCGAAAAGTTGTCTACCATACTCAACTCACCTCTGAGGCCAAAAATTTTCCCGGAAGATGGATGTATTTTGTCGAAATACGGGAATAATATTCCCGTGAAATACACAGTCCCGTTGCAGGGTGTCTATGCTCTGTCCTACTGTTCTCACACTATCTCCATCTGGTGGTCGTGATGGTTCATGTCTCCCGTGTCCATACTACGTTTACGCTAACGAGGACACGGGCGACCAATGTTATTTTCGTGATACAAATTAATCAACCCCTCAAGTCGAGGGGCGCTAAGGCAATTAAATGGTCGGGGCTATTTGCCCCTCACTTATCAACTCTATCGCCACCTTTTTTTTTTTTATTATTAATTATCCTTTGCACATTGCCACCGTGCTGTATAACGAAAAATATCTGTACACCCAAGGGCCTCGTTAACGCAACGTCGGAACAACGCGGCACTTTTCCCGTTCGAGGCCTCTATACCCGATTCGCAATAACTTTCCACTGCTTTTTCTACCTATTTCACATTCAACAATTGCCCGTTTGTTATTCTTTACATTGCTATTATATTTTATATTCTGTCAAGCAACATCTCAGTATGAGGATTCAAACAAAAATTTAACACGTCGCGGATAAAATTGTGACAATGTATCTATGTATGCGCGTGAACGTGAAGGAAGACGCGCCCGTGCGCGACCAATGGCCGCCACCGGCCCTTATTTACCGAACTCAAAATGGCTGCCCTTCGTATTTTCGCACGCTCCGTCATTTCTCCAATCACACAACTTTTTAATAATGCTCACACAACCAAATGTATTATTCCACCAATAATTCAAGTGAGTGATAATTATAAATCATATTAATATTATCCATTTTTATTTGTTTTTTTTTTTTTTTGGTGAATGTGCAGTGGGCGATTCAACGCCACACTACATTCTAGGGCCTCACGACAAACCCTTATCTAATTTATATACTGCCTGTCGGTATATTTTTAGCACTCAGCATGCTGCCACATTGCCCTTTACATTGCATTGTTGTTATTTTTTATGAATCGCTTATATGAAATGATGGATTTTAGTCCGCATTCATTTTTTCACACAACCAAGACGTTGTGTGAAAATGATTCATTTCATATTGTATTTATCAATCATTCAATGGAAATACAAATGCATTTTATAAATACTTTTCTCTTTCTATTTTTAAATTGTAGTATAAATTATTTCACATATCTAAACAAATTTTTATCAATTTATAATTTAATTTGATTGAATTGTTATCGATTAAGTAGTAAAAAATCAAGTGCGTCTGGCGCATGATAACCTCAAAATAATATTGTCCCAATGGTTTTTTTTACAGATCAATAAACGATTGGCGAGCTTTAAGACATCGCCAATTTACAATGAGGAGAAAAAATACACTGATTATGAAATATCACATGATCCAACAGAATGGAGTTATGTAGAACGTATAATCGCACCAAAATATATACCTACTCCACCAAAATATGTTGAAAATTCACCATCTGGATGGAAATCACCGAAAGGTAAATATCAAATTAAATTTCCACTTCAATTTTTATCATATATATATATATCATAATTATTTTTAATTGTAGATGATGCAAAGAAACTTCCCTATTTTGTCGGTCGTACAAAAAGTCACATGCAACCTGTGTATGTTCACCGTAAAAATCGATGCATAAGACGGTTAACAGTACTTCGTAAAATTGAAGGTGATATAGTTGCTCTGGAAGCGGATTTAAAAAAATATCTTGAGGACGCACTAAACCTCAAAGTGGGCTCGCAGATAAGTGAACCAGGTGGCATAATTAAATTTCGCGGTGAATATGTAAATTTAGTTAAAAAATGGTTGGATCAACATGGTTTTTAATGTATATAATAATAAAAAAAAAAATTTGTTAAATGAAATATATTTGTTTTTGAGATAAAATGAAAATGAAAAATCCAATATTATTTTTGTTTTATACATTACATGAAACAGGAACAGATGAAAATCACTTTGTTTTATTTATTATTTATTTACGTATCAATAAGTAATTTATCTTATTGCTTAATTGTACGATGAATTTTACTTGAAAATCTTGCCCTGATTGAATTTACGTCCATCCTTATCAGTGCCAGACCAGGAGAAATATTGTTTCACCAAATCCTTAGATTTTGCATCACTCGGGTCGAGCTTCGTCCAATTGTAAGATTCATAGTCAGTTTGCCAGTCAGGACACAGCTGCAAAATAAAATCATGATACATGATAACACGAAAAATAATTAAATATACAACCATAACACACTAATTAAATATATTTGTCTACCTTAAATGCAAGATCATGACCACGCCATACCCAAATACCACTGATGGTACTGTCATTGTCACCACCAAATAAACAACAACTGGCAAATGCCTGTTTGCGCATTTTCTCCAAACGTTGGAACATTCCACCAATAAGATTACAGGACATGAATACTTTTGTCAATTCATTACTATACTTATATTCTCCAAGCCAAATGCTGTAATTCTCCGGATCAAATTTCTCCCAGAAGTATGGAATTGATACGGCCTCATCCTCATTGGAGTAGCTTCGTTTGAAGTCGTCCATATTGAATGTACCTTTGGGCATATTATCAAAGGGATTTGAGGATTTGGGTTCAGCCGCGAGAGCCTCTTCAGCGGCATCGAGCTCTTCAGCTGGTGGTGCCTGTGCTTTTTTTGAGTCCTTTTCCTTTTTCGGTTGCTCTTTCTTCTCCTTATGCTCCTTATCCTTCTTTGACTTTCCACTTTGTGGTTGCAATTTTTTCGGATCATATTCCAATGCTTTATCAGCCAATTTAAAATTGCCAATGACAGCGATGGCTTGTGGTTGATTAACAATTGTTTGGAACCATCTGTTAACATTTACGTATGGTTGACGTGCCTTCGGCTCCAATACATATTGATAAAGTTGCAGTAATGTCATTGCTACACTGATGTCAGCAAGAGTAATACGTTCGCCAACCAAATAAGTTTTTGACAAGAGATGAGTATTGAGAGCAGATAGTGATTTTGCTATATCTTCCTTTGCATTATCAACGGTCTGAAGGAAAAATAAGAAAAGAACATTGATACATTATAGTTTTCAGATAAAATACAATTTTTTACGTATAATAGAAATGAATCATTTTGATTTTTCATTAATTGTTGGCATCAGTCAAATCGTTCTATGGTAATGGTTATTTCCATAAAGTTCTGCACTAATGTACTTTTATTTTTCTCTTTATGTTACGAAACTGGCACAAGGTATTTATCCAATTTCGCCTTTGGAAAGAGAATAATTTATTTGATATATGCAAAACAAATATAGTTTAGAATTTAAAATTAATTTTCAGACAATTTACCTGCTTGTTGTATGGCATAATTCCAAGAAGTGGGAATACCCAGGCACAGCTGGCAGGGAGAATTTCTGAGTCGGCGAAACCCAGCCATTGTAAAATCTCAGCTTTCTCCGCCTCCGACTTTCCTCTCAACTGTTCATTAGCCACTGTTATACAATAAAAAATAAAAAAATTGATTTGTCCGATTAGAAATAGTGATTTTTAAGGTTACAGTATTTAATATGGAAAATTAATAAATTATAATGTTACCATAATATGCAATGGCGTTGCTCTCGGTGAGACGATTTCCATCTTTAGTTTCAAATGCCGGAACCTAAATATAAATCAACACTGGTATTCTTCATTTTAAATAAAATCACAAAGTCAATTGAGACTAAAATAAATTTGGACGACATTGAGAATTGGGATTACACGTGTGAAGACGTTTTAAATGAACATATGTCATGCCAGCACTGCACTATTTTTATTAACGAATTGTCACAGAAGAAATATGCTGATAAAATTTCGAAAACTTCAATGGAACAGTTTGTTAGGTTATATGAAAATGTATTAAACATTTGAGAAAAATAATCACCTTGCCGAGAGGAAATTTCTTGAGGAATTGTTCTGTTTTATTGGTCTCGCCGAACACAAAATTTTCAGCAATCTTCACCTGAGCTCCAGAGTATTGAGCTGCAATCAGCGCTTTATAAGCCCGAAAATTTTCTGGGTACGTGTACAGGGTCTGAAAAAAATAGTTGTATAATTAATTAGTCGAAAATTTCACCTCAACTTAAAATATAACACATATTATTCTTGATATATATTCGAGTCGATGTTTAACGCTGAAAAGCTCGCATGGAAAACTTACTCCGGACGCCATTGTGTGATTGTATCGTGTCACGGAAAGAGGAAGTCGAAGGCCGGCAAGGATGATTCTGTTGTGTTGATTTATTATTGTTATAAGTTACATTTTGACAACTCAACCCTAAAGATTGCAGCACTATACACTAAAAAGTGCTGCCATCTTTGAATATATTTCAAACAATTCCCGCGAACTAAAAATCTTACTATTAAAAAAATTATATTTTCATCGTATAGTGCTATTTATCCTGTGAGTAGTGGCAATAATTATATATGAAAAAAAAAACAACAAAAGACAATTGTTTATAGAAATCGTCATAATTATTCAATAGTTTGGAATATATTTTTTGCATCCAGTACATTCTGATGTTCGAGTTAAACAGACAGCTTCAATTGCTCACAATAATTCTTCTTCAATACAATGAATGTTTTCAATGTTTTACAATGTTGTTAGAAGTGTAAGCTTTTCATTTAGTTGCAATTGAGTTTTAATCAATTGTGATAGAGCCACAACCATAAGTAGATCCTTCACATTACTATTGAACATTTCGTCAAATTGTTCACTGGACATTTTTGGAACAGAATGCACCATATCCAACAGTGCTCTGCCAACTTGGTTATCAGGAGGTTGATTTCCAGCAAGAACATCGTCCACATATGACAACACCTGTTCCAACATTGACGAAAGTTTTGTGCTCGCCTCTGCTATTTGAGCGAGATCCATCATTGGTTCAACTCCACCAACTGTTTTTGGTAGTAACCCGGCAGCTGGAGGCAATTGTGTTTTTTGACACAGTTGCAATCCGACAATCTCGGGCTCGTAACACGTAACCTAACAAAACAATTTTTTGTCTCTCCAATAAATACTTCACTGTATAACATATCTATATAATTGTACATATTCAATAAATATTATTCACAATTTTTTAACACTTCTGACATACCTGCACTTTTGTCGGTGTAAACATGCATCCTTGTTTGCCATTTGGAACACCAAGTTGTACGCAAACATAAGCTTTTATTCCCATTCTCGTGGTATTTACAAGTGTTGTGTCGACTGTAAGGTGAACTGGATTATTGCATTCACGTGCATAATATTCGTGAATTACAGAGGAATGCGTTGTAACTTCCTTGCCGGTAGCCCACCAACCTACAATATTCTCCTGAGCGTTTACCCTGTGATTTAGATCATAAAGATCCATTGCATAACTGAGTTCAGCTTCAACTTGATCATCATACTCTTTGTGAGGCACACAAAAACAATTCGTCACTTCAACAACTCCTTTCTCCACCGTACCTAAAATTTTCAGTTTTCATTTTATTAAGATATAGCGTGCTTGAGTTGAGATTGAAGAGGTTATGTACTACCAGCTTCACTTCTTTTATAATATTTAAAGAGATAGTTTTATTGAAACGATGAATAATTAATAATGTAACATACCGAGCAGAGTTCCGATAACTCGCTGTGCTTCGGAATTACGGCGTTCATAAGCGTCGACAATTTGGAATAAAACCACTGGATGCACTTTTACAGTGAGATCGAGCGCCATGTTTACCAAGAGAAATCAGAGATCTGAATGCTATGAGCATATTTATGTACATAGATAAGCCGGCGAAAGAATACATTTCGGGTTTTACTTTTAATTTCCTCCACAGGGAGGCGCCATAATAAAATCGCCAAATCAAATAGTTCTCTTAACCAATGCGCAGATTCGTAAAATTTTGTCATACCAAATGCAAAATTATCCAACCACAAATATTCAATGAGTATAAATTATTTATTTTTTTTTTCTTCCAATTTCTCAATGTGTAAACAGAGAGAATATTTATGCCGAGTTTTTTTAAATCTCGCGGGTGTGGGGATACGCCGCGGACTACTTCCGGCGATAATATAAACATGCGGCAGTGCATGATACTTGAAAGGAAGAATTCTATCCGCGGAAATATCCAAAGTATAGTTTTTGGCTGATTTTACTGTAGCAATTTAACCGGCATTCGGGATAATTCGATTGTAAAATAACGTTAGATAACGTTCAATAATTTTTCTTATAAGTTTTTTCACAGACAATTTCCCGCGTTTTTATCGTCGATGTAAGAGGACATAGACACTTGTAGGATTAAAAACATTAATACAATTGTATTATGGATTTACCGATCGATTTCCCATTTCCATTTTCACCGTATTCCATACAAAAGGACTTCATGATGAATCTTTACTCTTGCCTGGATGGTGGCAATTTGGGTATCTTTGAAAGTCCCACAGGGACTGGTAAATCACTGTCAATAATATGTGGAGCATTAAAGTGGCTTGTTGACCATGAAAAACGCAATAAAGACATTTTGATAGATCAATTGACTGAAATTAATGTTAAATTAAAAGAAATGAGTGAAAATTCTGATGGAGATTGGTTTTCAGTGCAAACTGAACAGATTCAAATTAATGCACAAAAACGTATTATTCAGGATAAATTAGAGGCTATTGAACGTCGTGCAGCACGAAGGAATAAATTTAAAGAACGAATAGAGTCAGATAATATTTCAAAAAAAAAACATACCTGGAAAGCACGAAAAAATAAAAAGCCACACAATGAAAAATGTAATTCATTAGAGATACCATCATCCAATGAAACTGTCGATGGCGATGAAGATATTTTGTTGGAAGATTTACAATTGAATTCGGATTCTGATGAGGACGAAGATGATATACAAAATGCAAAATACACTCAATTATTTTTTTGCTCCAGGACACATTCTCAATTGACACAGTTTATCGGTGAAATCAAGAGAACTCCTTATGCAGAACAAGTATCGCTCGTTCCTTTAGCTTCAAGGTATTCAAAAATTAACATTTAATATTATTAAAAACTGTATATATAACTTACAAGTATTGCATTGATTTTTTCAGGCAAAATTATTGCATTAACAAGGCAGTGAAAAAGCTCGGGCATGTCAATATGATAAACGACCGATGTGTTCAATTGCAGAGAAAAAAAACTACAGCAAAAAAAGAGAAAGATCTGAAGAGATCTAAAACTGCTACCAGTTGTCCATTTAATCCTGGAAACCAAGAATTAATGATTGCTGATATTGTAACGAGTATACAAGACGTTGAAGAAATAGCTGAGAATGCAAAAGAAATGGAAACTTGTGCCTACTATGCATCAAGACGTTCAATACCAGATAGTCAAGTGATTCTTGTACCTTATAACAGTATTTTACATAAAAACACACGTATAAGTTCTGGTATAGATTTAAAAAATAATGTGCTGATTATTGATGAGGCCCATAACCTCTTAGAAGCAATTGAGAGAATGTATAGCTCTACAATAACTGGGAGAAATATTTTACATTGCTACAATCAACTTGCTCAGTATCAAAAAAGGTAATTGAATTATATTATGGAAAATTATATCATTGTCAACATTGTATTAATCGAGCGGTTACTTTTTTTTGATTTTTCGTTAAGATTTGAAACTCTTTTCTCTGCCAAGAATGTCCTGTATTTGAGTCAATTGAGTTTTTGCTTGAAAAAATTCATAAAAGTCTTGGGTGGAACTACAAGATCACAAATAAATGAAAAAGTCAATGGTGAATTGCCATCAAAGGTATATACAGTAGGCGATTTTGAAATTATGGCCGAAATTGATACAGTTAATATTTTTGAGCTGCTCAGGTTCATTAACAATTCAAAGTTAATTCACAAACTTCGGGGTTACGTTGAGAAATACAGTGGGGACATGAAAGTTCGTCCGGTAATGATGAAAAAATCCGGAGTTTCAGCATTTTTAAATACTCTGCAAGGTAAGGACGAAGCTGTGGTATCATGTGTCGAAAAACAAGAGGATGTAGAAGACGAAGAAGCACCGAATCCTTTAATTTGTATCATCAGTTTTCTTGAATCACTAAAGAGTAATAGCTCTGATGGGAGAATTTTTGTTATTAATGGGTCTACAATTGGACAGGGAACAATAAAGTTTCTTCTTATGAATCCAGCGGCACATTTTCATGATATTATAAAAGAATCGAGAGCAGTGATTCTTGCAGGAGGAACAATGGAACCAATATCCGAATTTAGAGATCAATTATTTATTGGTGCGGGCGCCGAAAGCGAGAGAATTGTTACATTTTCCTGCGATCATGTGGTACCAAAGGAAAATATTCTAACGCGGATTCCCACACAGGGTCCAACTGGTGTGCAGTTTGAATTTAATTATCACAATCGACAGAATAAAGAGCTGTTGAATGAATTGGGTAGAACATTAAAGAATTTGTGTAACATTATACCAGGTGGTGTTGTTGTCTTTCTGCCATCTTACCGGTATGAAGAATTATTGTACAAGCATTTGGAATTATCGGGGGTGGTATCGAAAATTTCAGAGAAGAAATGCATATTTCGTGAACCTAAATTGGCATCACAAGTGAATTCAGTATTAGAGAATTATGCCAACGCAATTAATCATCCGAAAATTCAGCAAAATGGTGCATTGCTGTTCAGTGTCGTTGGTGGAAAACTCAGTGAAGGTCTAAATTTTTCTGATGATTTGGGACGATGTGTTATTGTAGTTGGAATGCCATATCCCAATATAAAATCACCAGAGCTCCAGGAAAAAATGAAATACCTGAACGAAAATGTTAAACCCGGTGCTGGTAATGAATATTATGAAAATACCTGTATGAAAGCTGTGAATCAATGTATTGGTCGAGCAGTTCGTCACATCAATGACTATTCAACAGTTATTTTACTTGATAAACGTTATTCAAATAAAACTAAATCACTTCCAGGGTGGATTCAACGAACTTTAACAGTTAATAATACCTTTAATAAGACAATTGGCGATGTAGCAAAATTTTTTGCTGCCAAAAAAAAGATAAATCTGTGATAATGAATAGTTCCATTTTTTTTTATATGAATGCGACTATTTTATATATTTTTTTCCTTTTACATATTGTTGCCTAATTGTACACCAAACTTATAAGTCAAGTCATGATAATATAACTGACCAGGTCGCAAAATCGGACTGGGAAAGTGTTTCTATAAATAAATGAGTGAATGTATATATCAATTGAGAATTTATAAAAAATAACAAATCATTACTTGCAGGGGCGACTCACATTATTGATTGCATCCGGATAATTTTGTGGTTGAAGTGTAAAAGCAGAGAATTTCGTATAATGCATACCATTTTTTCCAGAAATAAATTTCACATTAGGATTAATTGATTCCAAAGCATCGCTATCGTATCGTAAATAATCATAATCCCATGCTGGATTCACATGATCATTGGTAAAATCATCGTCATAGTGCTCGCGTTCATCAACATAACTGTCATAGCTCACGAGATCATCGAATTTTTTTGTGTCAATATGATCAGAGGACACTGAAGATGACGCATTGTCAACAATTGGCATTGGCAGACGTCCACCAGTATAAAATTGAACTCCAGGTTGATCGGAATAAACTTCGAGGACTCTAAATTAATAGGATTTTTCTCAATAATTCAAGTTGTTATGAATAAATAATATTTAATATTTTACCGTCCACTTTTGGGATGGTAAGCGCGCCCGATAAACGAAACACCTGGCTGCCAACTTTGAGTGACACAGAAATTGTGATCGTAGCCCTCTCCTGGAGGAACCTAATTCAATTCAATTCAATATTCACAATTATAATTCACAATTTTTTCCAAACTGGCATTTATCCGTTTACTTTGCTCATATATTCCCCTAATTCTCGAGGGATTCGTAAGTCCATTATGCTTCCACCAACACCGTAAATAGCCCCCGTTGGTATTGGATTATTATAATCAGCGAACGTCCACCGATCGCAATTCAATGTAACAGTGTGGCTTTTTAATTCCTCCTCCCCTGCATCCTGAAAATATTTGCACAGAATTAATCAAACAATTGTGTTTGAAGACAAAAATGTCGGAGTAATCTATGGTCATACGTGGCCGGCAAGATTGAAAAATGTTCCATGAGATATATTTATAATAGTGGGTTTTGTTGATGAAGCTCGTATATTTATTTCAAGCTTGTTGTCCACAGTCAATTTAAATTTCGCAGTTATTAACACAGCACCAGGATACCCTTCTTCGCCATCTCTACTTGAATAACTCATCACTACACTGCAATCGTCAATTTGTGAATTCCAAAGTCGTCTACCAAATCCATGATTCTGTTTCAAGAACAAACTAGTAGTATAAATTCATTTGAAGACAACTAATCCTAATAAATAAAGTCGATTACACCGCCGTGGATATGATGTTTATCGTCATTCAGATTAAGTTTATAATCTGTATTTCCAATAGTAAATAAACCATTTTTAATTCTATTCGCACATCGTCCAAGTATACAACCGATAAATGGATTCATCTGTGGATTCATGTAATTTTCAATATTGTCAAAGCCCAAAACGACATCAGCCGACTCGCCATATTTATCTGGACATTTTATTGACACTATTGTTGCACCCCAAGATATTAAAACCACTTCCATTCGATTTGTATTCGTCATCGTGTATGATTTGACAATGAGAGGTTTTACGATGTCGGATTTATCGTCATTATATGGGAAAATGGAATTTGATGGCTGTTGCGATTGGGATATTTTATTTGATAATATTTTGCCGAAGTTTTTTTCGATAATTGTTGCATTTTTGCAATTGCATGGATGTTTTGCCATATTGTATCAATTAAATAAAAAACAATTTCAATTTGACAGATAGTGAAGTTGATGAAACAACGTAAAAAGCTGTAAACAACTTCAGTTAATAGAAAATTGATAGGCTTCAGGCAAAGTTCACTTTGGTCCAGAGTTGATTCCAATTGTTATATATTCTAATTGATAGATTTTTTTAATGCCGATCGAGTGACATTTTTAAGGAGATTTCGATATTGATTTTAGATAAGAAAAATATACAAGTATTGTTTTTAAAAATAGGGAATTATTGGAAATCGTTTATTAATTATTGATTCATTCATCACTTTTACACGTTGATTTGTGACGCGTATCATTATTCCATTAATAATATTAATACTTATGCATTATTATAATTCAATTGCTATTTATATATTTTCTTTTTGTATTCATTCAATAATTAATATTTATTTTGTAATGTACAATACTTGAAAAAATACATTAATTTTTTCGTGCAGGTGAAGACAGCGTAATTCAAAGTTTTCTTTAATTTAACTTTTTCTATCAAAACGATGACTTTGTCAATGTATTTTTTTTTCTTTTGCTGTTCGTTTCAGTATAAAATAAAAGCGGAATAAAGATATAAATTGAATTGGAAAAAAACAACATACATAATTGTAATACATTCTATTAAACAATTTTGTTTGAACAATGAAAATTTTATAATTTCCTATTTTATAAATTTATTTGACAATAAATCGTGATGTCTTTGCCCTTTGATTTGTTTTTACATTTTTTTTTATAAGGCGCATACCAAAGCAGTCATATACTGTTTATTATTATCATTATCGGTATTATTATAATTAATTTTCGTTATTTCATTTGTTTTATATGGAACACATTGCACTTAGCGGCTTATCAATTAATTACTTAAAGTCTAGTCAGTTGTTATAAATTTAATTATGTTTTTTTTTTCCGAAAATTTCCATGTGAATATGATAAAAATTGCCGCCGTATATTGTGTGTGTGAACGGTGTATGTTAAAGCCCGTAATGTATTCAATTATTTTCACTCACATACAAAAACACACATGTGATATGAAAAAAGTTAAAATAAAACAACAAAATACTGACGATTAAATTGATTAATTCCATTCGTACAATTGATATATTTTTTTTCTTTTCTTTTTCATTTTCAGGAATGTTAAAACATAGCACAATTTTTCATATGTTATATCGAAATATTAAATTCATTAAATTATTATATCCTGTTTGGTCGTGAGTGTTTAATTAAGTACAGCTTTGTTATAATATTTATTATTACAATCCGTTGACTAACTCCAGGAAAGTTCAATTAATTAATTAATATACACATATTTTCATAACGAGTGAGAATACATACACGCATTTTACATTTATCTTCCGTCGTTTTGTTTCACCCAAAATGAGTATCATCATTTTATATATTATAAAGTCTATTGAGATAATTTATTTTTTATTGCATTGGGGTGCGGAGCAACAGAGTGAATGCTTCTCTCGGTGAGGCTTTATTTTTGTGTATGTAATATCACATACTCGGCACATCCACACTCTTACGCTCATGATTTTTGTTTCAATAGGTCAAAAGATAAATTAATTATTCATTTGAGTATTAAAAAAAATAGACATGTACAGGATTCTGTCAATGACATTAAATAGACTACGCGCATTCATTTCAATATTTCGTTTCATAATGTAAAAAAAATAATAAATATATAGCTTAGACTAGCACTTTTGGCGTGAAAATTTGCCAGTACATAACAACTCTTACATCGTTAGCTGCCAATATTTATTACATGTATATATATATATTTAGTACTATCACCAATTAGAATTAAAATTTTTCTTCCATTTTCCCATTTCACAATTCTCATTTGAGAACATTTTAGAACAAAATTCTATTTATTTTTTATTATCGTGGAAGCATTTTTATATATTTTCTTGCCCCCTTTTCTTCTTTCATTATCTCTCCATCTCTATCTTTCTTTACACATTTGCTTTAAAGTTTAAGTACATGAATACTAGCACCGCAAAACTATCTTTGTACAACACATTTTACGAGCAAACATTGATGGGCAATCATCGTAGAAAAAAAAAACCTGGTGAGAAATAAAATTTCATCTAAACCGAGCCCAATACTATACTTTACAATTGTGCTAACTCTTTCTATAACTGCTATGCAGTATTCTGTGGACTCCATCAATTTGCATTAAATACAATATTTTATATACATTCTGATGCAATATGAAATACTGATGATCACTGGAGTTTCTAAATTCATTCTCATGTGTCAATTGAATCATTGAATTTTCCACTGAAAATTACACATACATACACACACACACACATGCGCACGTCATCAAAAAGATTGGAATGTAACGTGAAATATATTAAATATCATACTCTTTCTCTCATCAAACCTTGCATTCATTGCTGTTATTTCCAATTGAAACTGAGAAAAAAAAATAATGGAAAGCCATAAATCTAAACACCGAGAGCCTCGACGTGGAATGTTCATAAATTTAATTATTTTCATATGTATATATAATATATATATATATATATATCATTTTTCTGCATGACTTTAATTTTCCCTTTTTCAATCATCGCGGGAGGCAGTAGTGATATAGCAAATGATTTCTCCTATTATTTGCATTTGTTTTACGTTTATTGAACTCTAACCTCACACACACACACACACACACAAAATATATTTGTGCGCTTAAATAAGCCAATGCTATGATAAAAATTCCCTCTCTAAATCCGAAATACTTGGCTTACGATTGCGGCTCATTCGTCGTGTCGATTGCAACGGTGATGTGACTCCCTCTTGTCCCTGTGGATGTACAGTGACGTCGAGCAATGCGTCCCGATGTTCGCGTGATAAATTATCACGATCAAATGTCACTGGTGAAAATCGTACTCGACTCATTGATATTTGGTTGTCCTTGGCGGAAACATAATTGGAATCTTCAGATGTTAGTGAATCCGGTGGCGTTGGATTTGTCGGTGTTCCCGAGCCCGAATTATTTTTACTCGTACTTTTTGGTGAATTGTATGAATAATTCGAACGTTTCAAGCTTGAACGGAGCCTGGTAACCACTTCAAGATTGCTCGGTCGATCACCTGAATTCGGATTTGAATCATGGGAATTATGGCGTGTCAGGTACTGTGGTGAATTGTAATCATGATTGATCACTGCCGTGCCATAATTTGTCATGTTACTGACGATATTTGGTGATCGTGGATAATAATGTGTTGGTGAATATACAGAATAATCTGCCTCGTCATCCAAACGAAATGATGGATTGACATTGCTTTGACTTGATGTACTTGTATTTGAAACATTTGATGAAGTACGATGATGTGTATAGGATGGTAGTCGAGATGTAGGTCTCGTCAAGTTGTTTACATTGGTCAGATTGTCATAGGCATGAGGAAAATCCGGATACTCCAACATTCTATCGCTATTTAAACAAAAAAATAAATGAATTTATATAAAAACATTATTTTCTTCAATATCCTAAATGTTACTTCTTAATTTTACAACTTACTGATAGTCTGTTGGAACGAAATATCCAGATTCCGGTGGTCTATAATAATCACTAGGCATCATAGTATATACTGGTGGTCCATAATCAGGATAAGGCGCAACATTGCCCATGTATATAGTGGGTACCCTTTCAATACGATCTAAACGTGAAGCATCAGGTGAATAAACCTCGTCATTGCTCGTTGAATTTTTTCGTCTTGGGCTTGGTGTTGGTATATTTGAACCCGTACCAGTCGCATAATGTTGAGGTGAATCTGTAAACCGTAGAGGTTTATCGATAATATTTGATGGTAGACCTGGTGCAATTCCTCCCATGTTGCTTAAAAATGGTCTGAAAATGATATTTAATTCATATTAAAAAATTTATAAATACAATAATAAATAAAAAATAGAGCAAGTAAAGTATTAATATACCGATAATGTCGTGCTGGACCGTGATAGGTATTGTGCGGATATCCGCTAGTTGAACTGAATTCATAATCGGCACCAAGATATGCAGAATTTCGATTTGATCCTGTGTCAGCTTGAAACCACCATCTTGATGGTTCTTCCTCGCTATCGACAGTTCTTGGATATAAACGTGGATGAATCGGCGATACGTTAGACACTTTTACATCGTAACCAGTTGCAACACCTGCCAACATTGCAGCTATATTGTAAAGTACAAGCTCAATAATTCCTGGTTTTGGTTTTTTCGCTTCGCCATTGTACAACGTTGGCATGGGCACAGGCATTGGCATGATGTACGGGCCGGTAAGTCCAGGTTTTAATGGTGGACAATCGACGGTCATCCAATCGGTGGACATATCCGCTGGGAGCGTTGAATAATCTATAAAAGAATTAATTGTATAAATAAATTTTTATTTCACAGATCAAATTTTTATGTCCAATAAAAAGCGAAGACAAGTTTCTTTTTTTATCTTTGTACATTCGTTATTATTATCATACGCACAAGAAGCTCAACGATTATTTCTTGCTTCATTCCTTCGTATTTTTGTTTTTTTATTTTTTTTTATTTGTATTCTTACCTTCTTAATATGTGTCTGTATATGTATGTATTGTGCTTGTATGTAAGTGTGTAGTATTTATTGGGTCTCTGTTTTTTTTTTTAGTATTTCATTAAATGCCAAGCGATTTGAGTAAATATAAATATTTTTTGCATGCCAAATTGATTTGAAAATTTGATTGGAAAATAAAGATAGAAGTTCTTTTTCTTTTTTCTAGAAATTTACCGCATGCACAACCAAAAATACTTAGGATTTTACTGCTAATAACTTCCTGGCGGAAATATGATGTAATTGAAAAAAAAATAATACACCTAAACAAAATTAAATTGTCGTCTTAGCGAAGGTTTTACAATTTTTATTTCTGCATAGTATCTACATCTAATTCGAGAGAAGTATATTGAATAGCTATTTTATTTTTTTTTCAATGGTACAAATCTTGTTTCTAATAATATTGAGGGACGATGGACCATTCAAGTTAGAAAGAGTTAGGAAAATTACTACTGGATAAACATGCAGAGGATTTTTTACGCTCGGCTTTGAACCGAAAACAATTATTAATTATTATTCAATTATATTCTACATTCAATATTATTTAATCCACGATAAAAAAAAAAAAAGAACAATTCAATTTAACCACACAAAACTCCAAAAAGTTGAAAGCAAAAATCAATTGGTTTAAGAAATTGAAATTGAGCTCCGGGCCGAGCGTAAAATTTTGTTACCAAAAAAAAAAAAAAAATACTAAAACAAAATTCAACGTCTCCAACTCAAAAGCTTTTATTGAAAAAATTCCTATGTCTAGATACAGGTGTGTGTGTACGTGTTTTCATCTTTTCTCAATGGGTTGTATTGTATTGTGCTCTGATGTCTTCAGCTTTTTTTTTTTTTTTTTTTTTTTTCATTCACGTATTCAATTAATTTTCTGTTTCTCCGATTGTAACTCAATTCTTTTGTTTCTCGCCTAAATTGTCGGTATTATTTTTTTATGTATAAATCAGCGTCATTAACATATTAGAGAAAAAAAAAAAAAAAAACCGTGGACAAAAGTGAAAGTAGTTAAATTCTCAAAAATAAAAAAAAATAGGCGTAGGCAGTATTAGCTCTGCTTTTGTTAGGCTGTTATAATTTCTCAATTAATTTTATATTCAAAATAAAAAAAAAAAAACGAAAAACACAAAAAACTAAGAAAGAATTTCCAACACCAGAAATATTTTTTCTGTCATTTGCATATTTTGCGTCGTCATTATTGTGTTTTTTTAAATTACTTATACAATTAAGAGATGGACATACGTGAGTTACAATTTTTTAAAACAAAATCACTAATGAGTTCTTTTTCCATTCAATAATGTTCATGTCTTTTTTACGTAATCTACTCCTCTAAGCACACCACTTTTGTTTTGTTTATTAATTCATTGTCCTATTGTTATAATTAATATTGCTATTTGCGTATTTGGTTTGACAATTTCGACACACACCGGAGTCTCTCATCCAAACAATCTTCAGCCTATACAGGCTCTCCACCAGCCAGGGCTCGACTCTTAAATTAAAACTTAGTTTTTTAAAAAACTGGTCCCTCACCAAAATTTCATAATTTTTTTTTTTGTTTACTTTTATGCGTATCTTTTTTTTTCTTTATTATTACCAACGATGAGTGATGAATGAAATGAAAAATAATTAATAATCAATAAAATAGGGGTATGGCACCTACTAATAATTCATTGATGATTGCAATGTTTTTTCCTTGAAATAGAATGAACTTCTTCAACATGCATTAAATGCTATTTGTGATATATGCATACATATATGTATATATATGTATATGTATATATATACTAGAGTATCTTTAATAAAAATGAAAAACAGAAAATAATAATAAGTTTAGATGAAATATATCCGCGTGCAAATTATAAAAGAAAATAAAAAGAATTAGTTTGTCTTTCTATCTCTCTTTCTTTCTTTCTCTCTCTCTCTGTATAGTCAACAATAACAAGTGAAAATGAGAATTTATTTGTTTTTTTTTCCTTTCATTAAAAGTCACTAGTACAATAAGAAACAGCAAACTTACGAGCAGAGTGGATGTTTTCCTCGGAAAGGCCTGCGATCAAGAGAATTTATTAACACAAATTCCAAATATTAATTGTTACATGGAGATAAAAAACAAAAAAATTGGAAAATATGTCCGTAATATTGAGAATGATAGGGAATTAATTAGAAAATCGATTAGAAGTGTGTGAGAGTGTCTGGTCTAATCGCTCTTTTTGAAGAATTTTTCAGTCGCGAGGATATTAGATGAAACTGAACTTGTGGAACTAGTGGTGTCTGAACTTTGACGCGAGAGAACAACCATGTTCAACGATTCAGCGAGTCTAACATTGAAATAATCATTGGAATTTGAATGTTGCTCTTCCTCCGACATATCACGAATAAAATCACTGATTTTTGGCGGTTCATTAACCGATTCATTAATGTCAAATTCATGATCGGATAATCGTTCGCTTTGTTTAGAAGCAATACTCGATTTACTTCTTGTACTGTCAATTGACGATCGTGGCCCATTGCGTTCAAGTTCATCAAGGAATATCAATGAGCTTTTAGACTTTGAGCTGTCATTTGAATGCTCCGAGTCGAGATTACACATATCAGCCTCGAGATTTTCAAAGTCAATGCCCTTACGTGAATTAGCTGTGAGAAAACTCGGTGTATATGTCATCATATCATTTGAATCCAATTTTGAATGAGATATTGTATTTTCAAGAACACTATATTCAACTTTAACTGATGATGATTTATTATCTAATGCATCACGACTACCCCAAGCACGAATTTTTGTTAGTACACGTAATGGTGATTTGGAACTACGCGACTTATGTCGTACAGGTTTGTTTATTGAATTTTCAGGACTAGACTCGACATTATCAATATCGCTGATTTTAATGGCAACCGCCGAATTTTTTCGGTCTGATGCCAATGAACTCTTACGTGAGCCAGAGGGTGATCTGAAGAAGTCTGCGAGCGATGTGAGTCTCGATTCGGAGCTGTCGCGACGTTTAAATTCCTTGGATTTGCTTCGATCACGTTTTCGATTGCTCACACGCTTTGCAGTACCAACTAATGTTGACGCAACGCTATGTACAAAATTACTTGATGTTGTTGTTGTTGTTGTTGTTGTTGTTGTTGTTGGTGTGTGATCAATGGGTGGCGGTGGTGATGGTTCGGTGTGTTTGCCAATAATTTTGATAATATTTGTTGATTTTTGGGTGTCCGAGACGACGACGATTGACGATGTAGCTGACGAGGATGATGAAGCCATTGGATAATTGTGAGTCACTAATTCCTCTAGAAAATGACTCTTTGGATTTGTTTTATCGCGACGTATCGGGTCTCTAATCGTCTCGTACGTCGTCTCGCACGTATTATTATCAATAAAACTCGTGTCTTTATAAGCCACTTTTATTCTCGACGCACTAGATCCACGAGCCAAATCATTTTTTGTTATCCGTGACATCTCGTAGTCCGTCACGCCACAGCCATCAGCCGTATGATCGTCGATCAAATTATTTGCCGATGAGTACAACTTTCTGGATGTTGGGTTACCTATTTCCTGCAGTAGCGGTGAACGTTGTGCGCTAGCGAGTAGCGCAGTACGCAGCGGTGTCTTTTCAAGATCAGGTGCCGAACGTGACCATCGTTTTCCTCCAGGCGATGCCGGGTTTGGCGGTTGAGTGATTATTGCACCGCGCTCGCGTTGATGTAGCGTTGACGGACCCCATGTTTTACCCTTAACTCCGTCAGCTGGTACTAGACGAGTAGAACAGAAACAAAAACAAAACGTCTACTCACTACAAGTACTAACTACTTTACTTATTAATTTTTTTGTCTTCTCTATTTCTTTTTTCGATTCATTTGAATAAATTCAAATAATAAACAATGTCAATCAAAAGCAAACACTCGTTACAAATTTGAAAGAAGAGAAGGAGAGAGTACGATAGGCCGTGGGGACAAGAATTTTGTTTTCTTTACACACCATGCCACGCGATAAAATGCCATCGTACGATTAAAAATAATAAATCAGTAAATAATAATCAAAAATATATATGTATATATGTATAAAGAGAGAAATTTTTCAGTCAAAATAATCTACTAAAGCGCAAACATTTGGCCATTGGTGTCTGGTAAAAACAAGTGGAATAATTTATAATTGCTAAAAAAATAATTGAATATGGTGTTTACTTAATTGAATTTTAGAAAAAAAAAACAAAAAAAAAAGAAGTTAGCTCACAAGCAATTGCACGAAGACGTGGAATACTTGGCGATCCAGGTGGACTGTTGGGTCTTGATGGATTACGATTTTTGCCTCGATCCAATGCCGTATGTTGAACAGTAATTGTGTGACGAAAATCTACAATTTAAAATATAAACAGTGAGAAACAATAACAATTAACTAGTTGTGGCAATTGATGTATATATTTTTTTGTCTCTTCTTCTGGTTTGAAGTCATGTGTCAACGTACCGGAGGGTGCACTGATATTGCTCCCTGGCTCCTTCTTGTTAAGTTTTAATCTAGATTTCTTGAACTTTCCTCGTCTTTTATTGGGCGTGGGTGTACTCTGCTGTTGAATTATCATCACTGTGAGTTCTCGCTCCAACAAATCAATTTCACGAGCTGCCAATTCCTGTTCACGCTGACGAAGATTCTCCTCCTGTTGTCTCTGTTGAACTTGTGCTTTTGTCAGTTCCTCTTCTCTGCAGCGCAATTCCTACAAAATACAGAAACAAAAAAAAAATCATTATTTCCGTTCACTTTTATACTATTCAAAAAATACTCTGTTATTCTTTCACTATTTTGCACGTGAACATTCTCACAAACATCTCTTACCTCCTCAAGCGAACGGCAAGCCTTTCGATAGCATCAAATAAAATATTATCTTATCATTTTCTTCAAAGCAAAATACTTTTTTTTTTATTTTTTCCAAGATACCAAATTGTATTTATACCTTTTCCTTCATGCGCAATCCATGAAGAACCTCTTCGATCTCAAGCCTCCAATCCTCCTGCATCGTGTGAAACGATTCATGAGGTGTAGCTGCAAATGCACTTCTCACTTCATCCAACGCCACGAGAATTTCAACAAAACCAGGTCGCCCATGGCTATCTGACGCCCAACAAGCTAAAAACAATGTAAAAACAAAATGGGATTACAACAGAAATTACAATCTATTGTCATTGTAAAATAAATCGATAAAATAAAAATACACACCTTCCATCAAACATCTCCATGGCTGTGGACATGTTGAAGGAATAGGAAGAGTGAGTTTATTAACTGCAACACCGTAAGCGACAGCTAACGCGTCAATTCCTTTGTATGGAGTCTCGCCGGTTAACAGCTCCCAAAGAAGCACACCGTAGCTGAATATTAACATTTATGTATTCATAAAATTGTATATTTGAATGTATTCCATAAAATAAATTGATAAAGCATCTTTATACCTCCAAACATCGCTGGCTTTGCTAAAAGTACTTTGTTTAATAACCTCCGGTGCCATCCATGCATACGTTCCTGCTGCAGACATACGTGTCGTTTTATAAACCTCACGTGCCAATCCAAAATCCGTTATCTTTAACGTTTTACACTGAAGATCCTCATTTTCAATTGGTTCACTCAGCAAAACTATCACAAATAATCATTAAATCAATTAGTACATTTATTTATTTTTACTTTTCATTTTATAGATTATCCATTTTTGTTTACCATTGGAGCTCTTTAAATCCCTATGAATAAGACTTATAGGTGCTTTATTGTGAAGATAATCCATTCCACGTGCAATTTGAATAGCCCAATCGACAAGAACATCGGGACGAATTTTTCGACCACTTAAAACCCTATTGAGACTACCACCGCGTGCATATTCCATAACGAGGCACATGTTTGGCTCCTTCAAACAAACCCCCTCTAATTGAACGATGTTTTCGTGCTGAAGTAGCCAAAATAGCTTCGCCTCTTGGCGAACATTTTCCATTGTTACGCTGAGATCTTCATCGGGATCCTGTCGCGCTGCTTTTACAGCAACTTCATGCTTTTGCCAAAATCCCCTAATGACAGAAAAAAAAATCCAACCAATAATAACTCAAGGACAAATAAATTTACTTATAATTAATTTAGAGTCAAAAAAATAATATGAAAATAACAAACCGATAGACTTTTCCAAAGCCACCAACACCGATAACTTCCTCCAATTGTAGTTCATGAAAATCAATTTCCACTGGTTGTACTTTATCAATCACCGACGAAACCCTGTCAATACATTCAGATTCAGCGACAAAGTTGGCGGGAAATATTCCAACTTTGCCACGTATTTTTCCTGTCCACCAGCCTTCATCGCCCGATATTTTCGAATCTTTTGACAAAACTTCAACGACCTCACCACGTTGCAACGACAACTCGTCCTCGCCTTGCGCAATGTAGTCAAACAGCGCTGTGAAAATTGTTGCACTGTTGTCTTGTCTCGAGTGGGATGACGAGTGGGTTGCGTGTGATGGACTTGTTTGTTGTGACACAGTCCTGGCGGTACCACCGCTGTGAGTGTCTGACACACTGCTGTCAGACATATTATTACTCGATGTACGACCGTAGGAATAAGCGTAACTGCAAATAATTATGATATAATAAATCAGAAATTTGAATAAATATATTTGAATAATTTGTTGATGTTGAATAAAATTACTTGGTGGAATAGTTATTGTCTCTTGAAGCGTTATGATATCGTGGCGATGATGCAGCAGTACTTGGTGTATGGGGCTGTGAGGAGCCATTCTCTGGAAATAATGAAAAGCGCTCGCTCCGATGACGAGCATCGG
This sequence comes from Galerucella tenella, assembly GCA_910591685.1. Taxonomy (NCBI): domain Eukaryota; kingdom Metazoa; phylum Arthropoda; class Insecta; order Coleoptera; family Chrysomelidae; genus Galerucella; species Galerucella tenella. The sequence continues at coordinate 47,188 of CAJUYH010001186.1, forward strand.
GTTGTCCGTGGTCCATCAAGGTAGACAAGCCTCTTGCCGATAGCCCGGCTGGTGGCATATGGCTGCGACACGTTTCGTTAACGTTTTTTTCTTATTATTGTATATGTGATATAAACAATTCATCCCACATTGTCCTCCACATTTCATCATTCAGTAATGATAATATTTATTTTGATTCACCGAAATTTTTTCTTGACAATTAAACCAATTGCATATATTAATGGTCAATTATCATCCGAAGCAAGTGATACTTTTTCTTCCGTCTTTTTTTTTCTTCACAGAATATCATGGGAAAATATTTTCTTCGTATTCATTTGAAGACAATGTCTTTTCATTATTATTCACCATCAGTCATTCATAACAAATGATAACAAAAAAAAGGGATTGAAACAAAAATAATGAAATAGCAACTGTGTAAAGTACATAATTGTATAAAAAAAAATTATATTGTATGTTTAAATGTTTTGTGGTGGCCAAATAGTACTCGAATGAATAAGTAAGAAAAATTAATACTTCACTTAAAAATTGCACAAGTGTAAATTGCATGTAATTAACACGACGAAAAATGAAAGAACGAAAAAAAAAAAAAAGAAGTAGGGTGAAATACTTTGGCTACCCCGTGTATAAAAACAATTTGTATGTACCGGGTATGTTATCATAAATTTTTAACAATGACGTGCATATTGATGTTACCAATAATCCAATAGCTTGATAGTTCATTCGTAAAGGTGATTTTAATGTATTGGAATTAAGTTGGCGTGAAGAAAAATTCACTACAAAATTGTGTCGGATCACGTCTCGCGTCGGGGTGTGTATATATCCCACAAGCCACTGTTTACGCGGCCATTCGCACGCTTATCACAGGGGCTAAGTGCCACGGGGATGGCTCGCACGCGATTCACATTGGCATAGACGCATCCCCCGAGCACGCGGCGCACCGCGTTAGCTCACAATAATCGCGAATAATCCGCGCATAAACGGCCGAATACACGGTCGAAACTTACGGTGATAACCTAACGGACGCCATGTTCGATTCTACCAGATTTGACGGGCCCCACCGTTGACGTGCTGGGTGTTCTCACGCTTTCTCTCTCTATCCCTCGACACATCGTTTGCAGGTTACGACCTCGTTTTCATGTAACCTACATTATCGACCGCACATTCGTATACTATTCAAAATAATTACAGCTATATATAAATATTTGTTTGAATTACTCCTTGCATATTCCCTTTTCCTTTCTCTTCCTTCTCTTTTTCAACAGACGAATAATTTAAATATTCAATTAATGTGGTAAATTGTATTTCATCTTACATTACACAAAAATATACGAAGTGGCGACAGAAAAGAATACTTAGAAAAAGAAACAAAATTGAAACTATAGGTTAGACAATCATTTCCAGCTCTCTGGCATAATCAATTGCGAGAGTTACAAGCTCAGCGCTAGGAATTGGCTCCTCAGTTTTCTTTTCATGTGAAGTAATGAAGTAAAAGTAACCGTCTTTAGCCAATTTCCAATTTTTTTTATTGGCAAATGCCATTGTGTCCTTTTCCGTATTGAGATTCAACATTCTGGCAGCGTCTTTCACAGAAACTTTGTCATATGCACTTTCCATGCATGCGCCAATCTCATCGCGAACTGTATTCAGCAGAATATCAATGAAAAAGGTGTATGAGGCAGCTGGAACATTGCCCTTAGCCAAGAAAATTTTGTTGTAAGAGCCTTCCATGAGGCACTGCTCCAAACTGAGTGGGTGTCGAATATAAACATTTGATTGTATTTGATCGGAAGGAAGAAGTTCTAATTCTGTGTGAAATTCCGCAACTCTGTTTTGCGACAAAAGGAACAATAAATTCAATCCAAGCAATTGATATTTGTATGCGGATACCGGAAGAGCTGACTTATAATCGAAATAATAACATTTCAGCTGTGCCATATAACGTTCAAATGAAGGTATATCTTCTGCAGCAATACTCCATTGTGCTCCAATTTCTAGAATATCTCCTACAATAAACAATACAAATTTTAAATTACACTCAACTATCGTCCAGCATTATTCCTAGTATTTAAAAATTGAACATACGCGCTATCAGAAGCTCTTTTTGCGAGGCCGGAGTATTTGAGGTCGGCAAAAACATGAGATGCGTTAACCCAACCTAGAAAAAAATACATTTATAAGAAAAATTGGTAAATTTATAAAAATGAGGAATGATGACAATCAAGTTTGACAGAAATGAAATAGAGGTTAGGTTACTGCTGATATGAATTACATGGAGGTAAATATTCCTACAAATATAATTTACCTTTAATTGATTAAGTAATTCACCGCATTTTTTCAAATTATACGGAGTTCTCGTCCACTCTTGCTTCAAATTTTGATATAAAGCCACTATTTCTTTGAGCGCCGCCATTTCTCTTTTTAATACAATTCTATTCCAGGCACAGATCATGCAACGGAGGAAGGAACGATGAGAACTTTAGGAGTATTTTCATGAATCGCATGAGGAACGCGACTGCAATTTATGCATGGCTCCGATTGGTGGTATGATCATCGACTGGTTTAATCATATTGACCAATCAAAAATATCAGGAGCTAATTCCCAATAAAAATAATATACTAATCACAAATATTTAAAATTTTTTATTCAAACAAACAATGCGCAATATAAATAATTGGTAAAATAAAGTTGTATTAATTGAGGGGTAGAAAACTGATGTTGAAATATGAAAATGTCACCCACATGTATCTATCATGTACGATTATTTTTATAAGCAATTTTATTCTTATTATTGAACATATTATATACCATAATTGGAGCCAGGCTCTTTCTGATTATCAATTAAATTCACCCAATCAGGCATTCTATTAGTTTTTAAATAATTTTCCTTAGTAATATATCGCGATGGTAAGTCGGCAATACCAAAAATGGCACCACCCAACCAAGCAGTGTAGTTAGCTTTACATGGTGCCGTATGAAATTTAAGATTACATATCGTCGACAACTTATCAGAGTATAAATCACTTTTGTTGCGAGCAGCAGAGACAAGAGACATCAGTTCATATTTAAGTCTCGCAGTGAAACCTTTTGTCATTGTTGTTCCGCCAATTAAAAGAATATTTTCAGCTAATTTTCGTCGAGTGTCAATTGGGCACTGAAACAAAAATTTCTCATTATAAAAAATATCAATTATACAGTAATCAAATCAATTATTTTTCTATCGATTTTACCTTCAGAATAGCATCCAGAATCATTGTAGGAATACTGAGATTATCACCATCGCCAATCCATAATGATTCGAACGCATTTTCTCTCACATAGCCAGGGATTTCAATTGTTTTTATGCCTGGATATTTTACTGATGGTGGAGGTGCTGGTGAATCATCAGTTCCCAATTTTCTAGAGCGTTCTAATGTCGTTACAAAGCACGTTCTAACCTTAATATCTTCAATCATTTTTTCCTCGAATTCAATATTGGGATAAACATCCTTAAGTTGATTTTTTATACATCTAAAATAAAATTTTCAATATGAACTCAATGAATTTCAAATTCATATAAATAGTGCCAATTATTAATTATTGTATTTATAATTACTCATGTACAGCTTCACCAGCCAGTGGCAGACTCTGCCAGGCTTTCAGAATAGGAACGCCATGAAAGATTGGAATCAACGTTGCTTCCTGGTGTCCCACATCCAATACCATTGCTGTGTCCCATCCAAGAGTACTTATTGCTACTAAATGAGTTGGTAATAACATCAATGAAGCCACTTCGAAGTGTCGGAATAAAACTTTGGCCAAAGTCTCACGAAATTTGGTCGGTAAGAGAAGTGACTCGAGTACAATTATTCTCACATCCTTTGGCGTTATCACTACATGTCTAATGAAAAATAATCAATGTAGATATAAATTGATATAAATGTGCTCTAAAATTATTCATATAAACAATATACATACCGGAAAAAAATTGCATGTAGAAATTCCACGAGCAACTCATACAAATCTTCCTTGCTGTTGTATTTATAAATCTTACGTATTTTCTTCGTCTCCGGACATTTTATTTCAGTTCGTATAATACCTCGAGGTGTTGCCTCGCCTGCATACCCAAATCTATTGAATAATAAACATATATTTATGAAAATAATCATACAGATACATTTTAATTTAAATGACGAATTTTAACTTTGTATATGCTGCTCCAATATCCAGAACGACAATTTGTTTCTCCGAACTGTAACGAATACCCTCGTATACTCGTGACATTTTCACAGCCTTACTCATTGATACGTTTTTTTATTCAAAGACAATATGTATTCAATTCACTGATATTGATAATCACAAACACAACGCATGTATATTTTACAGTTGACAGTTGACATGAAAAGTGTCCATGGTTTTTTTTTTTT
>CAJUYH010001187.1:0-51591 GCA_910591685.1 Galerucella tenella
CATCATAAATCGGAGTCCAACTTCTGCTTTAGATAACAAAACTCCAGTCGAAGCTTTCTTTGGAAAGAAGCCTAATCTGAAAAATTTAGAAATCCTTGGAAGCTTAGCCTATAACCATACACTTTTATGGTAGGGTACACACATAATGGCTAACGCTTGTGGAATCCATTTAAAAGAAAAATAGGTCTTGGTAAGAATGTAATATTCAATAAAAAGTAAAATATTCACAATATTGAAAATTGCTCTTCAGAAACTGAGAAAGATACACTTGTTGAAGTGGAAATACAAATGATAAATCAATAGAAACGGTACAAGAAGAAATTGAAGAGATTGAACTTGATGAGAATATGACTGAAGGAGATGAAGACAATGAAAAAACTCACAAGAACCACAATACTTGAATGACTACCTAGATGAACATGGAATAGAACATTCAGCATTAAATGCTGAAGCATATGTAGATGACGTACCAAGAAGTTTTGAAGAAGTAAGTACAGGGTAAGTCAGATTCCAAGTTTTCGAAACAAGCTATAGAGAAAATAATTAATACCAAATGGGTTTTTCGTGTCAAGAAAGATGAAGCAGGAAACATTTCAAAAGATAAAGCGAGATTAGTAGCGAAGGGCTTAATGCAAAAGGAGAACTTCGATTATAAAAATACATATGTATCAGTTGCACGCTACACAACTGACTCAGGTTGGGCTGGAGACCAAATAGACAGGAAGTTAACATCTGGCTACTTATTCAAAGTATTTGACTGTACTGTAAGCTAGAATTCTAGAAACAAAACTGCGTTGCCATTTCATCAACTGAAGCAGGAAATGTTGCTTTAGCAGAGGTTACGACAGAAGGAATATATGGTTGCAAAACTTGTTAATGGATTTTGGCTATGCAAAAACTTGTTTCACTGTTTTTGAAGACAAATAGTCTTGCATTAAGTTAACTAGTAGATATGAATACAAACGCTTATAGTATATTACATAACGTGTGCGGAAAGTGACAATTTTCACACGAGTGGGAAATATTGTAGCACGAGGCATGAGCCGAGTGCGACAATCACACGAGTGTGAAAAATCACTTTCGCACGAGTAATGTACAGTATTTTTCCTACGATCATGTGATAATTTCACCAAATAATGTGTAATCAACACCTGATATATAAATATACAAAATGTTACAATTAATAAAACACGAAGTCCAAACCACAATCTTTTAATATTGTCCGAACAAAGAAGGACAAGTAACTTGCTACTAGTTTCAGTAAATCATTACCATCATCAGGCTATAAAAAGAGAAAGATAACAGGTACAATCCAGAAAAATAAGATCTTATCGAAGACATGTTAAATCTCATACAGAATACTACTAAGTAATGTAATACAAAGTTCATAGTTAATAAATTCAAATTGAGAATACAGGATAACTCAAATTACATTTAAATATCAGAAGTGATAAAAAGTTTTTGCCTTGAAAAAGATATGAAAATACCGTTTGAATGTTTTATAAACCCTAATATTTGACTTACAAAAATTTTATTGATTGATGTTTAGATTACGCGCCAGCGAAACCTATCAATCGAGGGCTTAAAATACTATGAAGGCGTTACTTTCGTAGCGGCAATAAGTTTTACGTCTTTTTCTACTGTCACACTGACAGTTCTTGACAGGTCTGTACTTTGTTGTTTACGGTCAATTATTATTTATGAGAAGTGAATATTAATCTTATTGTTTTATTAGATTAGTTGAAATTTGATCTATTCCAGGAGAACTATTGTTTTTTAGAGAAGAAATTTGTTTAACAATTTCATTTTCGGATACCGGACTGAGAAATAAAGTATTGGGGTTTCTAATTACATTATCTTTATAGGTAGTAGGGGTTTTTAACTTTTGAAGCATATTTAAACCAATGTTAGTAAAATAATTATTGCAGTAGTTTGCCATTTCTTTATTATCTTTAAAAGAATCACCATTATCATCAACAATTTCTAGGTTAATTTTACAATTTTTATTTTCATTAGTGGCTTCAGAGATTATTTGATAGAGTTTTTTAATGTCGTTTTTGTTAGTGTGTATTTGTTGCAGATAATAATCATTTTTCGTTTTATTCAAAAGTTTGTTTAATGAATTTCTGTAATTTCTATATTCTTGATTTAATTGTAAAGAAAAATGCTTATTGAGTCGTTTTTTCATTTTATCTCTGGTTCTTATGGATATGATTAAACCTTCTGTAATCCATGGTTTGATTTTTGTTTTACTGTGTACTTTGGAAATTATTTTTTTGGATTGTTCAATGTACTTATAAACTTTATCAGAAAATAGATTAGTGGATACTTGAACTTCATCAGAGTTTATTACATCATCCCAGTTTTCATTTTTTAAAAGATTATTTAGAAATGTAAAATTTACTTTACAGAATGTTTTTGGTAAGTGTGTACTACTAGATATTGCCTTTATTTTATCTTCAATATTTAACATTACTGGATAATGGTCTGTGATATGACAGTTCAAGATGTATGATGAAAAAGAGTATTTCTGATTTAAATTTGAGTGCGTTTTAAGAAATATATGGTCAATACATGATTCGCTTTCAGGAGTTACACGAGTAGGGTTAGTAATATAAGGGACAAATCCATGTTTCGCAAGTACAGAAAGATATCTAATAACATTAATATCATTTTCTTTTAGTAAATCTATATTTATGTCACCAATAAACAACTCAAGTTTTAATTTTTGTTGATTATTTAAAAAGGTATTTAATTCATCAATGAATGAATTTAAATTACTTGGATTTGGTTACTTGGTTTCGTTGAAACTGTTCCTCTAAAAACCTCAGTGAGCATTTGTATTAAATATCTGCAATTATGGACCCTTCTACTTCGAGTACCAGCTCCTCGCTTAGTTCGGTAAAACAATATAAATGGTGAACTTATAGGTCATCAAAAATCAAATACATTCACATTATATCTACAATTTCTCAATCAATTGGTAAGATTATTACTTTTATATTACATGGTATTGAATGCTCATCATTTTCCTTACAGGAGCGCTCATTAACTATTAAAGGAATACCGAGGTAGAGGAACAAAATACAGTGCAGCAAATATTAGTGGAATACCAACACTTTGGAAAAATTGTGATAAGTGAATCAAAAATGCTGTTCGAAGAACAAAAATGAGTTATAGTCCAGTAAATGAAGGCGAAAAATACCGTCAACATGGGCATCTGGTCCAAAATGTCAGGTGCCTGAAATTTGTGGGAGGGTCGGAAAATGGTTCTAGAGATCCCGAAAATCCGTTTTCCGCCGATATCTCCCGAACTATACGATCCCTGGAGAATTTTTGTTCAGACAAAAAATGAAGAGCAGTTCATTACCTACGAAAGTTGTCCCTACGATTTTTTTCGTTACACCAATATTTTTTGCAAAAATGGTGGTTGAAAAGTTCGCAGTTTTCTGAAACTTAAAAACTGACGTTTCTATTCCTCGGGTAACCGTTGTAACGTCTTCAGACAGAGCTTGATTACAAATAAAACACACGGGCGTACTAGAATCCTCTGCGACTTCCATTTTTCTACAGGAATGAACAATACTTATCAAATCATTAGATATCATTTCACCCACAACAATATTTATCAAATCATCAAATGTCATTTCACCCACAACAATATTAATGATCTTAATTTAAAAAATAAAACCTCACCGTGTGCTCCAAAAAAAAAGAAGCTCAAGAACTTTCAATATTTCCCTGTGTTTTTTATCAATGAAAATTTCAAAATTTATTATTTAATAATAACAATAAAATTAATAATGACTTGAATTTCACTTTTTATACTGGAATACTACTAATTTATTCTTGAATAATCACGGAAGAGATAGTGTTCACATGTAAAATTGTTAGTTGTTGACAAACAATGCAGCAGAAAGCATCCACGTGTACACGCACTATAACAGACGTCGTCGACCACACTATAGATGGGTGGCGTGGCGGCGTGCGAGAATAAAATGAGGCATCCATTACAACAAATTTAGAGACAAATTTCTCTTTAATGCATCAAATAAAATACTTGATACACATATCAAAGGAAAGTTCAGAGTGTGACCTTTCCTCGGGTATGATGCTTGACTGGGAAGAATTTCACTGTTAAGAGAGAAAACTGCTCGAAAAAACTCAGAAGAATAGCTGTCTTCCCTCAGAAAACTGGAAATTTCCCCGATTTTCCTGAAACCCCAGGGGTCTGGGGCAAAAAAAATTATACCATCGGCAAGAGGATATTCTAACCTTTCTCCCAATATCAATTATAAGCGGGTTTGACAGTTAATCATCGAGAAATTCTCGATAAACCAGAGCGCTCGGGAAAACTCCAGATATCCACAAAAATCATTTCTTGGAAAACACATTATTCAAAAAATACGGACGAATTATTGGTAGCATTGCTTCGGAATAAATGAAGTACCACCCAAAGAACCATTATCCAATAGGATTGGCTGAAATAACTTTTAACAAAAATAATATGAATAAATCCATGGAAGCATTAAAAAATCTAGCAAAGACGAATTTTGGCCTGGTTTTCCAATGACCCAGGAGCACGAGTTGAGTGGATAAAAACACGCCATAGTAGCCACCGATCCCTTCTTTCACCCGCACTTTGATTCATTAAAAAATATTGATTTTCACGCGAGTTATTAAAAAATTAGTAATTTACTTGGGGACGTCAAGCCCTCAGAGCGTGCTCTCTATAAGCCGGCCTGGAGCTCAATTTTGGGTCGGCGTTCGGGCCATTTATCTCGAAAACTATCTAATTTTTCGAAAAAATGCTGGGGATCATTTTTGTGGGCAAGGAACTGCTCTTTATTTTTCGTCTGAACAAAATTCTCCAGCGTTCAAATCTCGGCAGATATCGCGGGAAAACGGATTTTCTGGAATTTCAGAGTCATTTTCCCACCCTTCCACAATGGTCAGGTACCTGACATTTTGGGAATTTAATGTGCCTACCATAACCTGCAAATTAATAGAAAAATTGCTCTTGCTGGACCAGTTGCCCATGTTGACACCTTCGTTTACTGGACTATTATTGGATAAAATTTTGTAAGCTTCGAAACAAATTAAATTCAACTGTGTAATCCTTTGAATAAATGTACTATTTGTTTATTATATGCATTGTATTTTTAAATATTTGGAGACATATCGTGAAAGATTATAAGCTATCGAAGGTTTAAAAAATATATAAAGGAATGGGTTTTGTGAAAGTATAGTGAAATTTATAAGGTAATTTGAAAAACTAACTCATTGACTCCCTTTTTATTGCATTCAGTTATTTGCTAATTAAAAACAGCTATATTAGAGTCATAATTAGAGTGATGTGTATGTTCTAATCTATACGAAACAGGACAAAGTTCTACATGACAGAATACTCGTCTGTTTAACATCTAAACAATCTACTAGACAGACGAGAAATCGACTTATGACTATGCGTGGCTGATTTCTTCATCAATAAAGGCAAATTTAATAGATTTGGAACACGACTGTTGACTACTTTTTCGGAACACACCCTTTAGTAACTAATCTGGTAACTTTTAGGGCGGGTATTATAAACCTGTCTTGAAGTTAACTTTGAATTTAACTGTCAAGTTAACTTTAGGTTTTGAAATGTCAGTTTTATAAAGGTTACATTTTCAAAAAAAAGAAGAACCTGGAACATAGAGAAATATTCTCTATGGCCTAGAGTTTTGGCATTTTGACTTTAGTTTTATGGCCTAGTTTTGAGATGTCTGTTTGGTGTATTTGTTATTTCGTTCCCAGTGTCGATGTTTTATTTTATTTGTTGCTGTCTCAATGGATAGACGAGCCATAAACTTTTCCAATAAGGAAATTGAATCTCTTCTATCATTAGTGGAAGAATTTAAGGATATGGTGGAGTGCAAAATATCCTTCGTCGCCGAGTGCCTTCAACAATATTTATAGCATCTTCTTCATCGTCGGTTAAAAGTTCCTCAAAAATATCTTGGATATCGTTTGTTAACATTGCACAATTCAAAGAAAACAAAGTAAAAGCAATCAAAATATTCACAATATAATTTTAAGGTTGAAAATGCCAAATTGTTGACTGAACCGACAGAACAGAGCAACTATCAAATCACGAAAGCCCGATTTTCCCATAAAGTTAACTTTAATCGATACCTCTTCCACCCGACAAAGTTAACTCCGCCATTTTGAAGTTAACTATAACATGTGACGTCATTCTACAAGTTAACTTTTAGTTATATGTCAAAATAGTTTTATAATACCCACCCTTAGTGGTGTGAGTAAGGCTTTTCAAATTACTCCTCCTGGTTGGTATTTTTTTGCGAGATCCCGTTGATATAGCGGGAACTGTTATTCAGTTCCCACTGCATTTTTGCGATAGAACGGTAATAGGAGAGTATGTTAATATCTTCTGTATGTTCCTTGTGGTATATTATTCATTCTTTTTTTTAATTTCTTGGGAAATTAAACCACAATATTTTTGATTGTCTAGTTGTCAAATTTTTTCTGTTGTGTCAGTTAGGGATAAAAAAATTAATTTTTACTTATTTTTTCTTGACAACGGTAGCTGGAACGCTACCGAAACGTTGAAATAAAGAATTCAAAAATATTGTGGTTTAATTTCCCAAGAAATTAAAAAAAAGAATGAGTATGTCAATGACGTAATTTGTGACGCAATAAGTTATAAAACGGGATCTCTTTCAGTTCCCGCACCTAGGAGTATGGTTACTGGCGGTTATAGAAATTTAATCGACAAGAGTGGCATTTGAAAATTAGAAATTTGATTGAAATTTCAGTATAATATCAAAGATAATTCATTATTTTATGTATAATATCCATATGATTCACACTAGGGTGGAAATAATCATCCAAAACTCGTAGCCTAACTGACCTATGCAACGTTACTTGTGATGACATAACTACGAGAAGGCTAGTGCCAAAAAAATCGTCAATTATAGTTAAAACTGAAAAAATATTTTTCGAACAATACAATGAAACCATAAGAAACTTTGTAACTCATCACTCTTTATTGAGGTTATGTTTATTTATTATTGTTGTGAAGTTAATTCTATCCGGTTAACCGGTTGATTTTCGCGAGAGATCATGAACGATAAAAACCTTTCAAATTTCTTTGGTGGGGGTATAACCGCTCTGTAACCGACTTCACATCAACGGTATCTCACGAAAAAATACTTTAAATGGACTATAGTTCATTTTTATCAAAGATATCACTGTTAAATTGTCAAATTTTTCCACCCGTTTGTACAACAAAAATTGCCAATCGATTTACAACGAATCCCAAACGGAATGTCAGAGTTTGACCAATTTCCAATCGATTGGAAATTGCGTCTACGAACAAACCTAATATATGAATGTGAAATAGGATTTGTATAAAATTCAACTGCATAAAACATTTATTTAACATTTATTTAGATATTAGTAATACCATACCAACATGGAATATTGATAGATAATTCCTATACCCTCATTGGTTGCCACATATAAAATATCTAAGAACCTTGATTGACTACTGTATGTTATAACTCTTCCCAATAGGTCCTGGTTGTCAATTTCAGCTCTTCCTATGTACGCGGTTGCATTGAAACATTTTGCTCCATCTCGTCCATAACAAAAATGTCCACCTCTTACCGGATGATATATTTCTGTATCGAAAAGTCGTGTAACATTATCATCATTTACGCTGAACCATTCAAGTGTTCTATTGAACGGGTTAGTTAATACCTAGAACAATAATAAAAAAGTAGACTTTATAAGTTGATTAGATTATTTCCAAGTGTTCACATTCACGTGTAGTAAAGTGACGACGACCAATTGTGGAAAAATGTGTGCTACGTCAACAACATGAGAAATAAATAAGATGGTCACAAAATATATGGAGGGAGCTTGAACAACATTGGTACCTGTATAGTAGAAATAATACCCTTCTTGGTGTGCGTCATCGATTGTTAATGTCTTTCTAACACATTACGTAGGAAGAAATGGAAAAAAAGGCAGTTCTGTGATTAATCCTAATCAAAATATCACAATAATAAACCGTTTAAATGTATTACAAACGTTAACCCTAATCTTTGACTTACAAAAATTTGATTGGTTGATGTTTAGATTACGCTCAAGCTTAACCTATCAATCGAGAGTTTGAAATACTATGAAGGCGTTACTTTCATAGCGGCAATAAGTCTTACGTCTTTTTCTACTGTCACACTGACAGTTCTTGACAGGTCTGTACTTTGTTGTTTACGGTCAATTATTATTTATGAGAAGTGAATATTAATCTTATTGTTTTATTTATATGAATAATATAAAAATATGCATGAATACACGGAAAAACATCAGTATTTTGAAAGTTCTCAAGTATTTTCAGTTAGAAAAAGAAGCTGGTAATTATTAATTGCATAGCCTTTTCGAATTTGGCTAAATGCAATCCTGATGATCTTATTTATCAACTTTAAGGTTAGCTATATGTCAAAATAGCAAATAAAATAAACGACATGCCGAAAACCCGGATATACGTCACAATCGATGACGCACACCAAGAAGGGTATTATTTTAACTATAGCACATAGCGCGTCAAAACTGTTGACAAACCCCGTCTCCCGCTGTTGCCATTAAATCGATCGTCAAATACGGTCAAACATTTGAGACGTATTTCTTATAAGATGTTCGAGTACGATTCTTCAAATCGTTCATATCAAGTGTAGGTGGGTTGGGATGAACTCAATTCTGGAGATCAAGGAGGCCAGTGTTGCGACCCTTCTTGGCCCGCCCAACGATTGGGATAAAACTTGAGGATCACAGGAATAATGGAGTGATTCTATTCAATTAAATTGGAAGAATATTATCAGAAAGTTAGGTTATGTTCCACAGCTAGCTTGCAACAGTTGGTTTAGACGGAACTCAACCACTGACTGCCAGAATACCTGGGCCCGTATTCTTAAGAGAGATTCAATCTCTCATGGTTCGGACCATTAGAGAATCTCGCCAAAAGCAGCGAGAAGCTTAGAAACATGCGTATTGGATTTCGTCAGGTGATATTGCAGATCTCACTATTGCCTTTGAAAATACGACAAATTTGAAACTCTCTTGTTTTAGGCAACTATGCAATACACCTATCCCATTGGTGAGATTCTCACTAGTCGCTTAAGAATACGGGTTCTGCAGCGTTAAGGTACATTTACATTCAATTACTCGCGTGTTTAAGTTTGAAATTTGCTCGCTTGACATATATGACGTCTCCATGTATCCATTTAATTTTACTTTTGCTTAAGCTTGAGCGGACTTGTTCTTCTGCCTGACAAATGCAAGCAGAAAGAAAATTTCATTTAAAATTTTAAGGTTATTGTTAAGAAAATTTTATGAACATTTTTGCCTCATTAAATTTCTTTGAAGAGGAAAAGATTCATTACCAATAAAAAATGTTGGCACTTCATCTGCAGTATGGGGAAGAAGTTTACTTGTTGGTATATTTAATGTGCCTGCTGAAAGGTTTTTTCCAAATGTGGAGTTTTTTAATATGCTCCATACTCCATAAGACCCAATATCAACAAAGATAAGATTATATTTTGCATCACATATTGCTAATAGTATGCTAAATATTGATAAATAAATGTGCTTGTACCCAATACCTATTTTGCGAATTTTTTTCTCACACAATTTTTGGGCGGTTTTTTATGTAACGTTATTACGATAGAGAGCATAATACTAAACTTTTAATCTTATTCTCGTCCATTATTTTTATTTTTATAGGTATCCAAATCACGAAAAACTACGGCAAGACAAATAACATAACCAAAAAATTTAGAACCAATGTAAATGTACCTTTACAGCTCTCATTAATTACGAAATTTAAGTAAGTTTTACGGCTGTCCAGGTGGCAGTAACCTCGCACGTTCAGGGTGGCCATACCCATACCGCACGTTTCCACTGCTACTGGAAGTGATGATGATGGAAGAGTTGTTGAAACTACGGATAAAAGTTGATTTTTCTGAAGTGTAAACTTTGTTATGTGTAATAATTTACAAGTATAAACGTTTTTATGCGATAGTAATTCACGTTGAAAGTCCGGGAAGTGACTTATTGAAGTTCAAGTCTAGATGAGTACTTTAATAACAGTTCACGGTCGTGTATCGTACAATGTTTTTCCTACAACCACTATACAAAACACGCTTTTCTACACAGATCAAAATAATTTATCTTTTGAGTTGTCCAATTCGGACATTAAAATACTCCTCCAGATATTGTCGAAAAGGCTCGAACTGTAACCGAAAATTTGTTACCTGAGGTTTCTATACAAAATTGTTCGAATTTCATAATCAATTGTACATTCAACTGATTATTCTATATATTTTCATATTGTAAAGTCTTTCTGTTCAAAGTTTAAATAAAATAACTACATGAATTACTGTATTTCTTTCATTAATAAATGTGGTTGTGGAAAAAATATTGTGTACAGCTTGTACGCAAATCACTTCTCCCACTCGCTAGATTTGCGGCACAAGCCTTACCACAAACTCCTGCGCTCGTGGGAAAAGTGACCCTTTGCGCACGAGTTGTACAAACTACTATTATTTCATACTGTGTTGTATTGAAAATGAAATTTTAATGTTTTATTTTTGATTACACACTTGTATGTAGGTGTTAGCGTGGTTATGATACGTGTTTCATCGCATATCCTTTGATTTCATCAATGTGTTGGAAAATTTTTCATATTTTTATTAATAAATAAATGTAATAATTTAAGTTTAATTTTTATCGTCAGTAATATTGTTTGGTTGTTGAGATATTTAACACTATTTGTAACTGCGATACAGTTGAAATCCGATATTTTTTGCAATAAACAATAAATTTTAATATAAACAACGATAGTTTTTTGGTCAAAATACAAAAGATTATGCTAAGTTATTTTTAGTTGAACTTTAACCTTGAATAACTTTTAAGCAAGTGAATATATCGAAAAATATTAGGAGAAAGCTTTTGTAAACTTTGGCAAGTTTATCTGAAGCCGTGAAAGGAATGCAGTCGAAAACATTCGACATTGCCACGTTCAACTATGAATAAACTGAAGTGCTAACTATGTAGTGATAATAAGTTGTACGAAAACCATAATGACCACACCCTCCGAATTACATAATTGGTGATTTGTATCGACCAGCTGACTTCTTATTGGCAAGCGCGTGCGTGAGATCTTCCCTCACACTTCGTCAATTGACTGATATTGATTTATCCAGTGGCGTTGGTATTGTCAGTAACATTTGTATTTTCAGTTTTACTTGGTAAAATAGGTACCGTACGCCATTTGTACGTTTGACAGATATGCGCCATGTTTTTCCTCGCCTCTTACCGATGCCGCATAGCTTCAGATAAACTTGCCAAACTATAGAGCGTTCAATTTTCTACAAAAATAATTGTTTGCCATTGCCATTTATAAACTGTCATACAGACATAAAAATTAATTTATTGTAAAAAGTGCCAAAACCCCATGTTATTTGAATGGAAGATGTCTTGGAGGCACGGTTTATTATGAATATCAAGGGCTTATATGGGTCTGATATTTTTTTTAGGTCGTGAACTAAAAATTTTCGAGGCGCTTCAAAGTCAAAAATCAAATTGGTAAATAACGGACTGAATGTCTATTAAAACCACAAAATACATTCCAAAATGTGAATATTGTGTGTTTTTCAAGCAGTCCGGAAGTGAAAATTTCCCTAAACATTATTTTGGGACTTCCAATAGTAGTGAAAACCAAATAACTTGTGAATTGTATCGTCGATCTATTAGATTATTATTTTTGGTTTATAAAGAAGTGTTTATGATCAAGGATAAAAGTTTAAATTGGCCATTAACACTTCACTACAAATCAAAAATAATAATCTAAAATATAGCCCACCGATACAACAATTCACAAGCTACTTAGTTTTCACTTCTATCGGCAGTCCCCAAAGACTGCCCTGCATGTTGACAAAGACACAATGGCTGCTTCAATATATTAAAAAAACCAAAACACTAAAAAATATGCAGCATTATTGAGAGTTACCTGGATTTGGTCTGATTCATAAATCTCAGTAACTGCAGCAACCTCAACTGAGACTTGTCCTGCTTTAACAGCAACAGGAATCCATCCTTCCCAGTCTTGTTCTCCAAACATGGGGCTTGTTGTAGTGGCATACCAAGCTCGTGCGACGTAATATGTATCTTCCCGATTTTTACTTCCATCCAATGAAACTGCATTTTCTGGTATCTCTCCATCATAGTTTACATAAATAAGATAGTCATCTTCAAATAAAAATTACAAAATAAAAATACATTTTTAAGGTGTTGTTTCAACTTTCTACTTTTATATCTCATGAAAACCATACATAGCAATTATCATATTTGCCAGATTCAATTTGTCATCGGATCTAAGACCAAGAAAATGTTTCGCAAAATAGTAAAAAAAAATTTTCAAAATTTTTCAGTTTTTCGACAGTTTAACCATTTCAATTCCCATATCTAACAAGCCTAGTGGAATTTACTAGGAAAATCAGAAGAGGTTGTCATATTCTAATCTTGTATTGACAATAACATACTTTGCGAATTTGGACTATTTTTAGTATTGTTGAAAAATATCCCAGGAACCTCCCACATAGCAATTTAACATCCTAAGCATATGCGTGGAATATTTCCAAAAAGAACTTGGATGTGCAAAGCATGTTCTCAAATAATACCAAAACAAGTGCTATTTAAATAGATTGTGTTGCGCCCTGGTCACATGCTGGTCAGGTTTTCAGAATGTGATGAAAGATGATCTTATAAGATGCTGAGTATGTACCCAGCACCAAAAAGCCTCAAAGTGCCAACAAGCATGTGATAGCACATCCTTTTCACATGCTACGCATTTTCCTTCTGATACACAGTACATCCTAGGCATGTGCTATCGGCGTATATATTATATACCTATCCGAGTGCTATTAATCTCCTATACATGTGCTAGTGTAGATGCTAGGCACATGCTAAGGATATCATGTAATCAATTTCCTTTCAAATATTATGCAAGTCTCTACACCAGAGTCCGTATATATTTTACTCTCAAATGTATATTGAAAGATTTGAAAGACAATAGATTAAATTTAACACATAAACCAAACTCCAAACTTAGTTTTTTACAACATTTATAATTTTTTTTAATAAAGTCCTGCAGCTGCTTCTCTTTTTACTGTTTTAAACTTGTCAATTCAAAAAATACGCGTTATTTAAAGATCAAAATTTAAGCCCTATCGTTTTGGTGGCTAATGAGTATATTTAATTTAATTTGTGATAAATATCTGAGAGATTATCAATAAGTATCACAAAATTACCAAGATGCTGGATAAAAACTGTGAATTGATTCATTTTAAAAATTCAAGTTTATTTCTTACTTACCTTTTCAAATTCATATCCCGAACATTTTTCGAAATTATTAACATTTAAAAATAAACCTTTGTGATAAAGAATCCTATTAATTTGAATATATCAATTACCCCTGTATAGCTTAAAATAAAATAAGCTCTTCGAACTGTTCTGGTATCTACCGATCTCGTTATTGACAACAAAGGGGTCTGAACTATACAAAAAACTAGTGACTGTACATCAACCCCATCAAAATCATTCCAATAGCCTCCACTATGAAAAGAAAACTCAACCTCAAGGGCATTGAACTTGAGCGAGGTTGAATTGAGACTAGAAGTCAAGTATCTATGTTTGACTTTAGACAATAAACTCCTGTGGAACAAACACGAAGAGGGCAAAGCAAAAATGGCTCTGATAGTGTGTAGGAATCTGGCAGGCAGAAAGTGGGGATGTAGTAGTGGAGCTAGCCTATTGACGACGAGATAAAACCTACCCAAAATTCAAAGACTAACCTGTATATACATTACAGGAGCAATTAGAGCATGCCCAACGGAAGCCAAGGAAGTTATTCTCAACCTCACACCACTACATATGGTAAACAAAAGTGTTGCAAGAAAAGCAGGATACAGACTAAGTAGAGAGGGAATCATTAAAAAATAGGGAGACTGATACACCCTTTTTGGGGACCGGTATAAGATCCGATGTAACATTGGAAGAAATATGAGATAAGATATGACCATTGGAAATATCTAGTGGGGCTTAAACAACAATCAATAAACGATCAACAACTCGTTGATATCAAATGAATAAACATAGGGCGAGTTATACAAAACACTTGAACTTGGTTTAATGATAACTGATGTTTAGACTGTGGCTGATTGATGTATTTATTATCAACAATTACGTCAGTCTAAACATCAGTCATCATTAAATCGAGTTTAGGTGTTTTGTACAACTCGCCCTAAGAGTTTCAACAGGGATTCTAACGGGACATCGTCGCCTGAATGCGCACCTGAAAAAGCTTGAAATAATGGAAGAAGAAGAACGTAGATTCTTTGGCATGGATGAAGAAATCTCTATTTACAATACTTTCGAATTGCACAGCAGTTCAGAATCCTAGGGCAAATAAAGTCAGTATTTGATGGCTTTCATTTTTTGTATTCAATGGCATATGAAATGCTGAAAGAAATTCCTCTAGATTTAAAATATTCATTTTGTTCCTACATTATTGGAAAGCAAGCAATATTATATTTAAAAAACTTTCTACAAACCTTGGTTAGCGTAAACTTGAATAACACCAAATAAAGCCAAAGAGATTAATACAAAATATCTCATTTTCGTTCAATTGATTTCGATTATAAAATGAATGATATTTTGGGTATTTATCGCTAATATATGAAAATAATGGAGTGTGATTTAAATATTGTTGAAAATTAAGATAAGATAAGTAGCTTTCATCCGTAATTGAGATAAATTTTTATTCATATTTCGATGTATTGTCAACTATCTACGAATAAGATCCTATCAGAATAAATATCAATTTACCAACCGTAATAGTATATTACGTAACGTGTGTGGTAAGGAGCATTTTACGCACGAATGGAAAAGTTACTGTAATTCTGTGAGTGCGTAAAATGCTCTACAACACGAGTTACGTACTATACTTTACCTACGACCTACTTGTACTTGTACCGACTGTGTGTTATTGACTGATTACAGGGGGGGTCGTAGGTAATAGTATTTTACGTAACGTGTGTGGTAAGGAGCATTTTACGCACGAATGGAAAAGTTACGCACGATGCCGCGTAGCGGCGAGTGCGTAATTCCGTGAGTGCGTAAAATGCTCTACAACACTAGTTACGTACTATTCTTTACCTACGACCTACTTGTACTTGTATTTTTTATAATAAGCATAAGAAATAACAGTTACATAATTAGAGGTGCTTGGTAAACTCCATCTCTATTACTCTATTACCAATGAAAGAAGCAGATTAAAGAATTAACATTTAATCATTATTAATATATTGTTGATAATCGAAAGTCCATTTTTCAATTATAATCAATGCATATACATAGCCCTTTGGGCTTTTCATAGTTAAACGTGGCCATATCGAATGTTTTCAAATGGTAAATTTTGAATGAAATGGTGACGTCTATTGACAGTTGCTAAGATGTTGCTAGGGAAGCCGTGCGATTTACTTTACAGCTGTGCGTTTTTTTACAGTGCGTAATAGACGTCATTACATTGATACCGACTGTGTGTTATTGACTGATTACAGGGGGGGTCGTAGGTAAATACAATTTATCCTCAACAACCAGGGCAATTTACAGCTAACGGGTTGGCAAAACTTCAAGACGTTGTCAGATGAACTGGTAAAATTCCCCAGTTTGTTTTGACGTTTATTGACATTCGATCATCGTCTAATATTCGCAAGTTTTTTTGGTGCTTTTGAATTCATTGTTTCTTTAAGATTGAAAAACAGTTATTTTATAACCAATTATTCAGGCAAATCTACAGTGTGTAGTTAATAAAATGCCGAAGCAGCTGAACAGTAAATGTCAAGAGATGGTAAGATCTTTGTTAAGCTATTTTGAACGAGATTGCCGAAATGGGACCCGTTTCGGTTCTGGTAAACTTCGCGACACTCGGAATTTTATGTTAATTTTAGATTTATTTGAAAGCTTACCTTAAATAAAGCAGATTAGAACAAAAATTTCGCTGGATCATCCAGTAATTACTTCAAAAATCACGATTTTAGTTCAAAAAATTGTACTTTTTCAACATTCATGCTATTTCACGATAAATATTTTCACTTTAAACAGTAAAGGTTATCATCTTGAACTACATGTCATCCTGTTTCACACAAAAAACCGGAAGAAAATACTTAAATTTTGCCAATTTTTAGAAATATTCGTAAGCATAAATATTTTTGTTTGACACTTAGGCTTATAAAATTGCACACTAAAATCTTATGTCAGAGCTTATGTCTAGATATCGTAGGTCCAAAAATTAGGATCAGGTGACACTTCCTTCCTAACGGCGTTGTCAAATGGTCTTAATTTTCTTTCAGCTGAATACATTGTAATAGATTACATGAATATATCACAATATAAAATTGTTTGCATTTATAATCATGGATATTTATATAATAGTTAGGTTAACAGTTTTTTTTCTAATTCTCTTGCTTCGTATTTAATGATATTTTAGTTACACTTTGATCTGTGACAGTTGGTCGGGAAGCGGTATGTGTTGAATTATGATAAATTTTTTTTGCTCTAGTTGAAATCCCATGAAGTCAGTCAATTTGAGGAGAAGAGATGTATTCGCTCGCGCGAACTGCGAAACGTCGACCCGGCGCGCTCGCTTCGCTCGCGATATCAATCAATCAATCCAGATCTTTGAAATGAAATGAAATGAAATGAAATGTTTATTGTTCACACGTAAATGTAAATACATGAACAGTGAGTGGCTATTCGTAGTTAGGTACACATAATAAAAAAAAAAAAAGAAAGAAAACAGGTAAATTAAATCATAATTACTACAGTCAAAACATACCTACCACGGGTTGGATGGTTGTGTTGAATCTATTAATAGGTTATTCGTTTATAATAAATGACCGAAGCTTCATTGCTCCTCCTATAAATTTGTATATATTACTGAGTACTGTATGATCTGTAGATGACAATATAGAGTCTAAATCGTCTGAGAGTCCTGGAGGTTGGATAAAATGATCTCGTAGGTTTTTATACATCGGACAGACTAGCAGTATATGTTCGAGGGTTTCGGGTACTAAGTGGTTACAGATAGAGCAAATAATGTTTATATCTATCCTATACGAGTTATTATTTACATAGATATATAACATTTCGGAGTTTGTTGTACGGAGTTGAGCTATTAGTCTTTTAACATGCAGAGGAATTGTGGTATGTAAATAATTTTTACCGTTAAAATCACCATGCAATAAATATTTAAATGATGGATGATGCGTGCTGAGTAATACTCTATTTACATCTTCTTCAAAGTTTTTGTTAAGGTAATTACTGAGTAGAGTATTTTTTATGGTTTGATTAATATTATTAATATTTACATTCGAATCACAGTAAGCATTTAAAATGTGGACTAACTGACTTGCCCAGTTGTATTTTAGGTTGCCGTTATTGGCCGCCTCATGTAGTTTTATTGTACGTACAAGGGCCCGGTGAACATATCTGTTATGGTCTTTACTTTTTAACCTTAGTAGCAGTTCTATAGATTGTTTTATTACGTGGTACCCAATTTAACATATACCCGCTTCGATTCTTATTATGTGTGCAGCTGTTGATTTTTGCAAAAATAAAAGAAGCTTCCAAAAATAGTTTTGAGTTTTTTCGACTTGTTCTAAGTATCGAAGAGCCCATATGGCACTTGTGTATGTAAACGTAGGTATCACTATATTGTTGTATAACAGTTTTATGGATTCAATCGATGAAACTTTTGAGCATTTTATAGTGTTTAATAGAGTTCCTTGACACAATCTAGCTTTTTGCTCTCGTTGTTTGAGGTTACTTAGGAATAAACCATTAAAAGAGAAGTTAACACCTAAGTACTCATATGTATTAACTACGTCAATATGGCTGTTTTTGTAAATGAATTGGGGGTGTTGACCGATGTTTGGGCTTCTACGAAAGATAACTATCTTTGTCTTTGTCGAATTAACTTCCAGTTTGTATTTGTTGCAGTATGATTCAAGAAGTTGTAGGTTTCGTATTAAATCTATTCGAGTTTCAGATAATATAACTAGATCATCTGCATACAGGAGCATATGTATATTATTACCATCGTCTAGAGTTACACCTTTAGCACCTTGTTCTTTAAAATAAATTTCTATATCTGATATGAAAATTGAAAAAATTAGGGGACTTAGGGTATCACCCTGTAGAACGCCTCTTGTTACTTTAATTCTGTCAGATAATGTACCATCTTGTTCCATAAATATAGAAGCTGAACTATACATAAGTTTTAAAAGTCTGGTGATCTTAGCACTTACTCCATTAGTAAATAATTTTTCCCAAAGTAGGTTGTGGTCCACTGAGTCAAATGCTTTTTTAAAGTCTACAAATAAAGCGAATATTTTTCTGTTGGGGAATCGTAGGTAGTTATTTACAGCGGTATACAACACAAATATGTTGTCTTCACAGCTTCTATTCTTACGGAATCCCGACTGGCATTCTGGTAGTAACTCATGGCGTTCTACAAAATCTGTTAATCTATTATTAATCAGTTGGGTGAATATCTTTACTTTATGATTTATTAGAGCTATGCTACGATAATTACTTGGATCTTCTTTTGGACCTTTTTTGTGAAAATGAATCATTTTTATTTTCGTCCACGTGGGAGGTATTTGCTCAGTTGAAAAGATTTGATTAAAAAGAACCTTAAGAGCAGCAATCCAGTCCGCAGGTAAATGCTTATAAAACTCATTAGATATGTTATCTTCCCCAGGAGCTTTGTTATTTTTTATTTGGTTCAATACTTGCAAAATTTCAATGTTAGAAAAAGGTGTATCTAAGCTAGGATGCAAAACGTCTATATATTGAGTTCGTAAGATTGGTTGTGGTATATAGAAATTTTTATAATAATTTACCATTGTGTTCATGTCGATATCGTTCCTATCGTTTATTGATTTGTTTGACTTAATGTGTTTCCAGAATTCAGTTGGATTGTTGATATTATTAAGTTTACTTCTTACACTGTTTTCATAGGCTTGTTTTTTATTTTTTAGTACTAGTTTATACTCTTTTTTCAACTTGTTATATTTAGAGATTGCATTTTGATTGAACTTGGTTTCCATTAATTTTTTTTTAGATTTATAAAGTTTTCGTTTAGCTTCTCTGCAGGTTTGATCATACCACGGTTTAGATTTGTTTGTGTTATTTACTCTAATTTTTTTATTTTTTTCCATTCCTAGAAGTTTTATTGTAGAGCGTATTGCTGTATTTATTTGTTTATCTAAGTCCTCAACAGAGTTTATTTGTAAATTTGTATTACATTGAGATAATATATTTTTATAAGAATTTGCTTTTAAAGGGTCCCATTTAATCAGTGATTTATTAAAACTCTCTTTGTTTATACTATTTTTTGTGAGCCCAGGGTTTATTGATAGTGTTAGTGCACAACTGAAATGATCTGATAAAAATTTTTCATTTATAAAAAAATTTGAAATACTATCTTTACTGTTAAAGCTTGCCCAAATTAAATCGATGACGCTACTGCCAGATTGTCCAATATATGTATAGTTACCTTTATAATCGCTATATCTACCGTTTAATACAAAGAAGCTGAGATTTTCTAGCGCTTCTGTAAGTATTGTTCCTCGGCGATTAGTTACTTTATCCATTGAGTCACGTAGTTCTATGGGAATATCGAACGCATGTGTTTGTTGTTCGTCGAGACTCGTCGGACACCCTATCCTAGCGTTGAAATCACCACAGATAAAGATATGATCATTAGGGTACTCAGTAATTATATCTCTTACGGTTTCCTCTAGTAGTTCTATACAAACATAGTCATCCAACCCAGGTTTTAAGTATACAACACCTAAAATAATCCAGATATTATTAACGCAAAATCTTACAACAATCCACATATTACATTCTGATGATGATATTTATATCGAAACAATTGTCAATTTACTTGCAATTTACAGATTTTTACAAATATATTGTGGAGTCATTAAAAAACAATTAGTTTCATTTAAAACCATATAGCAATTACATTTACATTTTTAAAACCTACAATGTTTTTTGATAGAAGAAGCAAAATTCCACCACTACCTCTTCCTCTTTGTTTCTCTTTAACCGCTGGACAGTGATATACATTATAATTAGTTAGCGTTTGGGGTACATTGAATTCGGGAGAGGTGATCCAAGTTTCTGCGAGACCAATAATAGGAAATTTGTAAATATCTTCGAGTTCTTGTGCGTCAAGATCGTTGATAGTACTTATACCCTGGCAGTTCCAAAATAATATATTAAGAGAATTGTGTTCTTGTGACTTTGTTTTTTTTTCTTTGCTAATTTGTTTTGAATTATATTTTTGCTGTTTTTTTGTTTCATTTTTTGTTGCTTCTGTTTTTCCTTTGCATAACTCATGTCCGTGTTCCCTGCCTACATCTTTATTATTTTCTTCATCCTTATCTTTCTCTTCTACTTTTTTGTCGTGGTCTTTGATATTTTCTTTAGCTGTTCGTCGAAGTTGGGGGATCTTTGGCTAGCGGTTCTCTTGAAACTATTTATATTTTCTTCGTTTTCATTTTTCCATACCATATTTTTGTTTTCATTGATGTCTTCTACTGTATATATTTTGTTATTAACAACTAATTTATTGTATCTCAGAATTGCCTTCAATCCCTTCTGCCTAGCGTTTTTTAGTTCTGGGAATAGTTGTTTCCTTTCTTGTTGTACACTCAGTGGATAGTCTTGATCTAGCCATAATTCAGTGCCTTTTAACTTGTTCGAGTTTTTCAGGATTTCGTTTCTCTTTTTTTGTTTTGTTAATTTAATCAGGATTGGTCTTCCTTTCTCGTTCTTTTGATTTCCAATTCTTCTTACTCCTTCTATTTCTTGTTCTGTGTCTAATTCTATCCCCATCTTCTGTATAACGGGCACTACTTTTTTTTCAGTTTCAGCTTCATCTTCATTTTCGTTTTCGTGAATTCCCTTCATAACTATATTTTTTCCCCTTATTTCTCGTTCAAGTATTTCTATTTTCCTTTCGCTTGTTTCCACTCGCTGCTTCAGTTTCATATTCTCCTCTTTCATTCCATTCATTTCGTGTAGAAATTGTTCCATTTTTTCATCCATACTTTTCATTTTTTCATGTATACACTGAAGCATTTCTTTAATTTCATCCATACCGAAATTTTTTAGTGAGTCTGTAACTTTCCTAAACACTCCGGCAACGTCGCCAATATCTGAGTTGTATTTCTTTAATAAATTAATGATGATCGTATTATCACTAGGCAATTAATGCTTTTTCACTTTTGGTTTTGATAATTAATCGTTTTTCTCTATCGTTGTAGTACTTACATGAGATATTTTTGCAACACAAGCCACTGTTATTGTTTACTTTCACTTTAGAATAGTGGTGTTAAATTATTTCTTCTTAAAACTCTTGAAAATGGTGATTTTTCGCAAGCGAAAAATATAGTACGTATTATTGCCTAAGTTACACTGTTGCCACTCCAAATCCAAGTTGAAATCCCATGAAGTCAGTCAATTTGAGGAGGAGATGTATTCGCTCGCGCGAACTGCGAAACGTCGACCCGGCGCGCTCGCTTCGCTCGCGATATCAATCAATCAATCCAGATCTTTGAATTATAAAATTCATTTATAAACATATGTACTGACTTCCTTTCCCCTTTTTGGAAAGCATCAAAGGGAATAAAAATAATTTCATATTCATGTCTATCTATATACAAACATGTTTATTCCCTTCCCCTTCTCGAAAAAGTGGCTAATAATTTGTATTCCACATGAATGAGGTTTTTCGTTCCTTTTATGAAAACTATATTTTCCCATTTATTCGAGTAAACATTTGTCGAATGTGAAATAATAGCAATATAAATATAAAATATGGCTAAAATTGAATATAACAATCCACTGGAGCTGTGTTCTTGCGATTATTTCAAAAACCCTTCCTTTTTATAATCAGCAATATGTTCGTGATATTACGAATATTTATATACCTACTTATCGGGACATTTGACGTTAATTTTCAACTAAAAATCACAAAAGTATACATAATTATTTATTATTTTTACTCTAGCGTCATAAAATATACGTACCAAGTTAGTACCTGTGGAACATACAATATTATGTCTAAAAAGTACATTTTCAATACATACATTTTAGATCATAAAGATAGTAAGTACATCGGTGTTATATGAGAAAAGATAAATCTAAAAACTTGGTGTTATTTCCAAGCCGTAACGAACTACGGAAATGAGAGCTGGCAACATTGCCCATTCACCGCTGTTTCTTAAATTTGTGACCATCCGATATCAAGACAAAATTGTCAAATATTTAAGAAAAATGGCGGATTTTTGGTACTTTCAATTGCGATTTTCTCTTTCAAAAGTGAATAATCCAAGAATTTGTTTTTATCAAAACGTTCTATAGCAATAGGGCTTTCTATTAAAAAAAATCGTTGCAAAATTCCGAGGGTCGCGAACCTTACCGGTCCCCCCGCTTCTCCTGCTTATCATTATTATTGTTACATATTTAAATATAAATGATTGAATGTTTTTAATGTATGAGTGACGAAAAAACTACAGCTTGGCAACATCACAATATTTTGTTTTGCAACGTTATCGTCTGTTTATTGTAAATAAACTATAGTAGTGTCGATACCACAAGTTTCAAATGTGTGTTCTGACTTAATTAGATACCGTACTATTTATACGGCAAATCACGGCATAGTGTGGAGGCGCCTTAAGGAGTAGAGAAGTGACATTACATAAGCAGGAGAATATCTCTGTATCCCTTTTTCGCAGGTACTCAAGAGCTTAAAATTTTCTTGTAAATTCACTACTTACTCTATAATATGAGACGTATTCATGCACTTCCAATGTATCAGACAAATGTTTTCACCGCACTGATTTTCCTATGCACCTGTGCGTCTCAGGACTGTCTCTGGAATTAAGTAACTTCAACACAACATTATTCCACTCCGATTACCAAAACTCAATCATTTTGTTCTTGACAGACACCATAAAACCCGCTCTAATAATTCTATTCACACTCACAGAATTACACTTGTCTGCTTCTTCATTGCAATGATACCAATGTGGGATGGAAAAAATTAATTTTCATTTTTCATTATTGTAATTTTTGCAAGAAAAATTATATTTTTGGAAATGTATGGTTCATGCTGCTAAATTTTTAATTTATAGTTAAATTTGATTTTTTTGTTAAAAATTGGGCAATCTTGTTGGAAAAAAATAATCACTTCATTTTTGTTGTCTCTTTGTGTACTTTGCAAGATCTTCATTATAGTTTTGAATAACATATACAGAGTGAAATTTTTCATAAGATCAAAACGAAATAATTACTTAAGACCGGCCCTGATGAGTTTTCTCTGTTTTAAATAAATCAGTTAATTAGTAGTGCAAAGTTGAACCTATCGAAATTACCGTTCAAAAGTTGTGATCAACAGAAATATCAGTCAAAATTCACAACTCTCCCTGTATATTATTGAAATATGGTAGCAGCACTTTTTAAAGGTCATTTAATAGTGATAGGGGTCTCCATACGAGATAGCAGTATATGTACTCGCCCTGTATATCAATTTCCGCTGATTAGAATTGGTATTCAATAAAACAGATTGATATGAAAAATTTTTCAAGAGTTTAGATAAATAATAATTATTTCTGAGTAATCGATAAGGAGTTTATAAACCAACACACTATATCTATAATTTATAATTTTATATCTATTCATATAATTCAAGGAAAAATTTTATATGAAGGAAAATAAAGTTCTTTTCGAATTTCGTCCAGACTGAAATATATTTATGTGTAATCAATCTTTTACAGTTGTATATTACAAAAACGATTGTTGACAATACTAACAAGACATAGAAGCACCGCTGAACCGCCCCACGATTAAAATAATAATCATGGGGGAGAAATAATGGTAAATAACAAGATCATACAGATTTCGGCAAAAGTCCGGGACCGGACAAATATCGAAGAAAATATAAATTTTTTGAAAAATCTTCTTATGCCACAAATTCAACTCCAGCGTAAACTAAATATACAGGGAGTTCCAATAAAGTGTGGCGTATCAAAGTTATATTTTTTCTTTTTTTTTTCTTATTTTTTGGGAATCAAACCACAATAATGTTTTTATTTTTTTATTTCGACGTTTCGGTAGCGTTCCAGCTACCTTTGTCAAGTTTAAAGGTGGATTCATGCAAGAAAAAATCAAAACCAAGATCAACCCAACACCAAAACTAAGAAGATAAAACCCTGTTATTTTTCAATTCAAATCTCAATCTCTTACTTTCTTGCATGAACATCTACATTACACGTACATGCTCATGCAAGAAACCAAGAAATTGAGACTTAAATCTACTACTTTGCTGCCTAGTTAAACAAATAACTATTATTTCACATTTTACCAGAGATGTGATCTACTATGAATGGACCTTAATAAAATTTGACAACAAAGTTTTGTAGTCTTAAACTTCAAAATATTATTGATTGTCTAGTTGTCATATTTTTTTGGTTGTGTCAGATAGGGACCAAAAATTATTTTATTATTAGTTAAGGTGGATTCATGCAAGAGGAAATTAAAACAGGGATTGATTTGAAGCTGAGGCTGGGAAGATGGAACCATGTTGTTTTTCGATTTAAGTCTCAATTTCTTGGTTTCTTGCATGAGCATGTGCGTGTAATGTAGATGTTCATGCAAGAAAGTAAGAGATTGAGATTTGAATTGAAAAATAACAGGGTTTTATCTTCTTAGTTTAGATTTTGGGTTGATCTTGGTTTTGATTTTTTCTTGCATGAATCCACCTTTAATCTTGACAAAGGTAGCTGGAACGCTACCGAAACGTCGAAATAAAAAAATAAAAAACATTATTGTGGTTTGATAACCAAAAAAAAGAGAAAAAATAATAAATAATTCCACAAGGAACTTACAGAATATATTTTTTCTTATGGAACACCCTATATTATTATACGAAAAGTATAATTTTCGTGCAATTTACCATTTTCTTAAATTGTATGCTAAATCGATTTTAAAACATCTGCCATTCTCTATAAATTTCAAACTAATGATCTTGGCATAGTTGGTGTAAGAAAATTAATAGATCACGTTTTAAGCCTTCAGAAAATATAAGGTTCTGCTATCCTATACCGAGTGGTTAAAAAGATATAGCCACTCTCACAGAAAAATCACTATCCACTTCATTTTATGAAATAAAAAAAATAAAAAAATGTATTACTTTTGTTGTTAGCTCCGTTTTTATTCATGTTGTAATTTAATGTTCTAAATAATAACACTCGTATTGTGTGAAACTTTTTTGTTGGTTATGTAGCCAATGTCAATGCCTTTCAAACGAGATATCACTTGCCGTAAGGTCCTATTTAAAATTATTGCCCAGAGTGGCACTGTGACGTCATCTATTACTATTACGTCACCTGCTACCATTCGTAGAGAAGTTTACAACACTTTATTTTCACCCTCCAAATTTTAGTAATGTAAGTGTAGCCGTTCAAAAGATACGAGGGGGGAGGGGACTTTTGAATAGCACAATATGTGAAATATAGTTTATATTCAAGATAACCCTAGTTTTTCTTCAAAATGGGACCGGCGAAGTCAATTCCAGTAGTCTGAAAAGGACGGGAAGGTGTTACACGACACACGACATGGGGGTAGATCGGAGATAAGTTGCTGGGCGGTTATGGCCTTGAATTTGTGACACTTTCCACGAAAGCATGCCATTTCTATATGAGTGAGTTGTCTGTGATGGGATCGTCCCATGAAATTTTGAGAAACCAAATATGTTGCATTATCAGTTTTCCTTGAACAATTACAGGTATAACAAGGCCTAAAGGGTCAAAGTATTGAGATATTATGGATAACATTAGTCTTTTCGTTAATTTTTGATCAAATGAGGAAGGGAATTATATGAGGTGAAGATAAATGTGATTAATGTACCTAGGTATAATTCACATAGGAAGAATTTAAGATTGATTCTCAAATTCGTACAAGTCTAATGAACTGTTCTACTTTGCAGATGTTTAATTGAAAAAAAATTATTTACACTGGATGTGCTGTTGTATTTCCAATATAAGAAAGTATTGCATTTCCGCAATTTCCTATATCTTGATGAAGTCAAAAAGTGAAAGTCAAACTCCCGTAACCCTGGAAGATGTTCAAAATTTTGTCCATTCATGTTTATACATAATTTGCAACCTTGGAAAGACTGGCGATTGTCGGAAATAATAGCTGTAGCTTCCTATTTTTTGTTAATAAAATTACAAGTCTAAACAAATATTTCCATGAGCAATCTTCTCCGAATGTTTTAGATTCATTGCTGTTCCATAAATTAGTTTCTGTTGAATATTCTAACTATAAGTAGTATGGTAGCTATTGAAAAAAATACAAGAAAATTGTTTTTCATTTAATTATAAAAAAATGATCTTGCAGACTTCATGAAAACATCAAATATCTTGAAAACTACAATTTTTTTGATATGTGAAGGCTATGCGTTTTTCACGTGAAAACCATTGAGGAATACAAAATAAAATAAAAATAGCTTCAAATGCCAGTGGCGAAAAAAATGGGAGAGGAAAGGTGACATATTTTTCCAAACGTACACCACTGGGTTAAGGATTGAAACATGTTTTTCCATCAAAATAGGCCGTTATACATTTAAAAACAACCTCAAATCAATTCATTCATCCATTTTGAAGTTATCAAATTAAACATTTGAATTTTCATAACTTTAACGTATTTCGAAAAGTAAATGAGCCGGACCCCTCATCATCATTTTGTCCAATTTTACGAGAGGTATCTACTGTGATGATCTGAAAGCAAGTGAATCCAATTTAAGGCGAAGAATTTGTAATTAAAGAAAATAACCATGCAATAAATCAATTCACCCTGAATAGGAATAATTTTGAAAGAAATCAATTTAAATTTTTTTTTTTTTCCCCTTCGGAGCCGTCCTTTCGCCGGTACCACCTCAGCCTCCTGGGCTTATTGTGGATACTCCTAGTGTTCTGACTACAACCTATTCAGCCAATCCGTTCCCTGTATTAGTTCATACAGGTTCTTAGCTGGTTGATTGTAGAAGTCTTCTGGAGTCATTTGGGTTCTACCATAAAGTTTCTGCCTTCTGTGGTCCAGCGACTCACAGTTGCATAGTATATGCAGAGCTGTTTCGGTATCCTTTTTGCATCTTCTGCATGTAAGGTCTCCGTTGTACAGCCCTATTTTGTTTAGGTGCTCCTTTGTGGGAAAGTGTCCCGTAAGTAGCCCCGTAGTGGTGCGCAGTTTGTTCCTGCTCATTGAGAGCAGTTCTTTCGCTACTTTTTCTGATGGTTCTTTTATGAATTTCTTCCCATGTTTTTGCCCAGTCGTATTCTTCCAGTATTTCTTGTGTTGTTCTTTCAACCACCCTTTTAACCATGACCTGGTTAAGCATCTGGGGATGCCCACAGCAGGTTCGGGTCCGTTCATCAGAGTTGACGATCCTACTCTTGCGAGTTCGTCAGCTTTTTCATTGCCTGCGATTCCTTTATGACCTGGTACCCACTCCAGTGTTACACTGTTCCGAGTCGCCAGTCTTCTAAGTTCTTCGCCGCATTCCCATACTAGCCGAGATGTCACCCTATAGCTCTGAAGTGCTTTAAGGGCGGCTTGGCTGTCGCTGTAGATCCTGATCTGCCTGTTGTTGTAGGCTCTCATACTGTTAGCCCTTGCACACGCAAGTATTGCATAAACCTCTGCTTGGAATACAGAGGCGTATTTTCCTAGCGAGACGATTCCTTCATATTTGCTCGTCTTGCTGTATATGCCCGCTCCGGTGCCGAGTTCATTTTTAGATCCGTCTGTATACCAGATCAGTTCATTCGCTCTACTAAGTGGTGGTGCGTTCTCTTTCTCAAGCTCCTTTCGATCTTTGATGACAATCTCGAAGTTCTTGCGAAAGATATATTTGGTAGTCATTTGGTCTGTTGGCATTTTGAAAATGTCATCACCCACCTGCCTTATCTCTGTGTGTCCTCTCCCATGTGCCACATCATGGTCTAGTGCTTTTTCCAGTCGGGTTAGTGCTGCCCTTGCTTCACACATTATGACATAATGTAGTGGAGGAAGGTCTAGCATTGTTTCCAGCGCCGCTGTAGGAGTAGTCCTCATTGCCCCTGTAATGCCAGTGCATGCAAGTCTTTGCACCTTGCTTATGTAACAATAAGGTAACAATAGGGTAACAATTAGGTTGGGCGCCAATTTTGTTACCTATTATTTATTTAAAATAATAAGGCAAGATAAATTGCAACGGCGACTCAATGTGGAGAGCACCTCAGGTGTGAATTCGGAGACCAAACTAATATTAATTCAGGGAGTAGTCTTACCGGTTCGCGGGTAATCCTACTTTATTTAAGTTATTGAAGTTATATTGAAGTTAATGAGATAATAAATGAAGTTAAGAAACGAAATGAATTTAATAAGTTAATAAATCAAGTTAAGAAATGTAATTAAAGTTAATCAAGAAAGGTAAGTGGGCGCCACCCTGAATAATATTAGTCGACTAGTTCTTCACCTCACCACTCTCTATCAACAAACCTGGAAATGTTGGAAGGGAAGGAATATGAACAACGTTGTTAAATTTACAAGTTGTATAATGATTAAAAAAAATATCACAGGAAAATATAAAAAAATGATGGTTTTTTGTGTTGAAGCACGTTGGTTTTAAAATTAGTTTACTGGTTACTTCCCTTGATTTTCCACGTGTCTGATGGCAGGTTCCAGACTGTTTTGTGGTCTCAGGTATGTCTCAGGTAACTTCAGGAACAAAGTAAGTAGGTACTCAGTAAGTCCAGGTAATCAGTAAGTCCAGGTACTTCAGGTACTTAGTAAGTCCAGGTAATCAGTAAGTCCAGGTACTTCAGGTACTTAGTAAGTCTCAGGTAACTCAGGAAATTTCAGGTACTTAGTAAGTGCTAAGAAAGATACATTATATCAGAAATAGTTACAATCTTTTTCATGTAAAATTCAGGATATCTGCAGTAATTCGTTTTTACAAGTGGTTAAGAAATTCATTTAAGAACGTGGTTCATAAAAAAAATATATCCTGTATTTTACTATAAAAAAAACAAAAGAAGCAATGAAGAAATGTGATATGGTATTATTAATTATTAAGGAAATCTTATTTATTTCCATCCATCAAAGAAATCAAAGAAACAATATCTAAATAATATAAAAACTCAATTTTATTACTTATTTCAATCACAGAAGGTGATAAAAAAAATGTAATGAAAAAATGTAATCCGGAAATATAATATTCTAAGTTGGTATTTAGATTGAATTAATTAGTTAACTAAATATACATATTTTAAAAACTTCAACTATATACATGTGAACCTTTTATCACCTGTATAAGAAAAACTAGAAAAAGGAAAAGAACAAGATAAAAAAATATCATTGTATGTGTGTATCTGGCGCTTATCACTAGAAGGGAAAAATATAAAAGCAAAAATCATAAGAGGAAAAGCATAGACTTAAATGCAACTTACCATTCACATTGAATGCACTTTAGGAAAGATAAAGTTAAAGATAAAGATAAACAATTAAAAATTCTTGACCTTATCGTTTGATGGTTCACAGGAGAAAGAAAGCTTATTTTAACTACTCGCTATTAAATTGAACTATGCGATGAGCAATCGACATACGTTATATATTCCTCTCCTGTTCACATGCTCCGCTTCGAGAAAGAATTTACGTATCCGTAGTGTGTTCTTAATTTCTTTCTCTGTATAGGAGAGAAGAATTGATATATTTGACAAATATCAGTGTCTACTGACCCTCACCAACGTAGATTATTCGTCGCACATTAAATGTAAAAATTTTGCCTTTTGAAGCGATCGGTGCTACAGGTTTTCGACGAGAATCACATGTTGATAGGAGAAAAGGACTGGCTACTCGCCGTCCGGTAGATATTTAAATATTACAATGATAGTGGTCAAATATAACGTTACACTTAGTTTTAGCATAGCAGAGGATTGTCTGGTCTTTGGCCACCATACCAAAGATGCATATGTTATCCTGGGAATGACAACCATTTTGTATAGCCAGTGTATCATGCTGGGTCTTAGTCCCCATTCAATGCCGTAAGTACGTCTGGCGACCATGAAGGTCACCTCCGCTTTCTTGATCACGTGCTGGAGGTGTCGGTTCCAAGTTAAGCCTGGGTCTAGGATAACCCCAAGATATTTTACTTCATCCGACAGTCGTATTGGTTCACCTTGAAGCGTCAGAGGGCCAAGTCCTTCCCTTTTCCTTCTTCTGGTGAACGCAATTATCTGTGTTTTCGAAGGGCTAATACGTAGTCCTTCTTTTACAGTCCAGCCTGTTACTACATTTAAAGCCATCTGGAGTCTGTCTCTGGTTGTACTGTTGTATTTACCTTGGGATAGAATTACCAGGTCGTCTGCATATCCTATGGTGTTGAATCCTCCTCTGTGTAGGGTTCTGATGAGCCCGTCCATGACCAGGTTCCACAGCAGCGGGGATAGTACTCCTCCCTGCGGACAGCCCCTGGTTGCACATACGGCCATTGTTTCCCCCATCAGAGTTGATTCTATGAGCCTGCTTCTGAGCATGCAGTCTATCCACCTGCAGCTCGTGGCATCGATCCCTAAATTCCTCGTCGCCTTGGCTATAGATTCATAGGAGGTGTTGTCAAAAGCTCCTTCTATATCAAGAAAGGCTGCCAGCAGCACCTCTTTGTTTTCCAGCACGTATTCAGCCCTTTTTATGAGTTGATGTAATGCTGTTTCGGTTGATTTTCCCTCTCTGTATGCATATTGATCTCGGTGTATTGGTCTTGTAGCCATTATACCATCTCTAATATGTCTGTCGAGAAGTTTCTCAAGAGTCTTTAGCAAAAATGACATAAGACTGATTGGTCTCAGAGCTTTAGCCGTGTCCTGTCCAGATTTTCCAGGTTTTGGTATAAATGTAGCTCTGATGCGTTGCCAGGTTCTTGGAATATACCCCAGAGCTAGGCTGGCTCTGAGCAGTTCACTTACCCTGTTGTGCAGTGTATTTCCTCCTTTTTGGAGTAGGATAGGATAAATCCCGTCTGGTCCCGGTGATTTATATGGTTTGAAGCTGTTAATAGCCCATTCTGTCTTTTCCGCATCTACCACTGCCTTCGCTGTTCGCCAGTCTATCCTGGATGCCCATCGTGGTCTATCCAGTTCTGTCGCTGGAGAGTTCTGTGGCGGAATGGTGGGTATTGATCCAGGGAAGTGTACCTTGAGTAGCTCTTCCAAGGTTTCTTTTCCATTTTCAGTATATTGTCCGTTATCTTTTTTGATAGCGTGTATAGTCTGATTAGGGTCCTTGGAGAGAATCTTCTGCAGTCTGGCACATTCATGAGTCTGTTCTATCTCCTCACAGTGCCTCCTCCAGGAGTCTCTCTTGACTTTCCTTACCAGTTTGTTGTATTCAGTTAGGGCCCTCTTATAATCCGTCCATTCTTCTGAATTTTCTTTAGTTCTATTAAATTTCCTCCTTAACTGTCTCCGTTTTTCGGCAAGTTCATTTGTCCACCAGGGCACATTCCTGTTGGATTTCTTCCTTACCGTTGGGCAGTTGTTTTCAAACGCTGAGATAATTGCTTCCTGTGTTAGGTCTGCTGCTATCTCTAGGTCTGTTGTGTTCTTAATTTTTACCATCGTTCGGTCTAAACTGTTAACTAGTTCTGCATTATATGCTTCCCAGTTCGTTTTTCGCGGGTTACGATAGTATTCTATTTTCGGTTCGGTTCCCGAAATTTGAAAGTATATGTGTCTGTGGTCAGAAAAGCTTTCTTCCTCGGACACATGCCAATTACTCACGAAGTTACTTATGTAATGAGTGCCAATCGTGATATCGATAACCTCCTTTCTTTTTGAGTTAGCGAAAGTTGGTTTATTTCCTTCATTTAATACGTTCAAATTGTTAGCCGTAATAAATTCTAGTAATGACTCACCTCTTTCGTTGGTGTTGGTGCTTCCCCAGTTAAGATTGTGTGAGTTGGCATCGCATGCAATAATCAGCTGCACACCCTTCTTTCTGGAGTACTTGACCAGTTCTTCGACTTCCCTGGTTGGTGGTTGTCTGGGGTCATCGTAAGGAAGATAGGCCGATGCGAGAATTGCTTCTCTAGTCCCATTTCCTTGCCCCAGTGTGATGAGGACCGCCGCTAAGTCCCTACAACAAAATTTAGTTAGTGAAAGGGCTTTTATACCTTTCTTAACAATAATGCATGTTCTTGGATGGTCAGAGGTTCTGTCATAAATCAACTCACCAATGCCATTCAGTCCCATAATCTTACCTCTGTTAATCCAGGGTTCTTGAAGAAGGGCCACTTCATACTTCCCTCTTATCACAGTAAGTTCCGCCGAAGCCCCTTTACTGTGATGGAGGTTCCCCTGAAGTACCCTGAATTTCCCCACTCGGCGAGCCCCCCCCCCCAGGACCCTGAAAGTAACCATGTTGAGCTTGTAGTAAGCTCTGAACTGGTTAGCTGCCAAGGCCCCATGGGAGACCTCGTCAATGGAGTAGGCCAGGATTTGGCCTTTTTCTTCCACCTTTCGACTCAGGAGGAGCCAGCCGTTCACCCTCAGGTTGGCATTTTGCTTCCCCAAGCGTCCTCGCACTTTTTCCTCCTGATCTGCTGGTCCAGGGATAAATACGATGACCCTGGGTCGTCTAGGGAGGTCCTTGGCTTCGACTGCTGTCAAAGCCGCCCCCTCCCATAGACCCTCCAGGCCCCCTGCACTACCCCTGAGCCAGTCAGCTGTCTCCTGGTTTGCGCATGTTATCCACAATACGCCACCGCTGAATGTGGTCCTGATGAACTGCAAGTTCGTGCCGCTGCCTGAGGGGGCGGCATCAATTGCATTCACCAGTTTTTCTTGAACCAAGTCTGCTTGTTCTTGGCTCAGTGTTATTTCCGGATGGCGTTTGTCAATAATTGCCATCCGTGTTCCTTTGGCGACCTCGCTGTATGAACCGGTCTGTGGGGGTCCACTCCTCGGTTTTTTGCTCGGTCGCGGTTTTGGAGGGGTCTGAGATTCCGAGCGGTTTCTCTTTCCCTTATTGGTTTTGGGCTCATGTTCCTTAGGAGCCTGCTTTTTGGGCTTCTCCTGCGTCCATGTTCCCTCCGCCATTTTCCTTGCCTTGGTCTGCTTTCTTTTGAAGGCTCCCGAGGTTTTTCTTTCTTGCTGGACTTTTCCAAGTTCAGCAATCTGTTTTGTGATCGTATCAGTGGTTCCGGCTGTTCCCACTGATGCGTCACTTTCGCTTCCGACGATGGTCCTGTCTTCGTCTGAGAGCATGCTCTCTGATTCAGACTTCCCGCCGTCGTCTGGTTTTACTTTTTTATCGCTTGGTTCCATTCAAGTCCCACGAGTAAGGGGGAAGGGGTGTGTCCAACCCTGCGGTGCCCCCTGCACAGGGTTAAGGCTAAGTTACTACTAGGGTTTCGCCCGTTGCCCTAGAGGAACCGTTCGTGACACTATTTGACCCTAGTGCCATTCATCCCTCAGCACGGTATCTCACACCTTGGATTTAGGTTGGTTCGATCCGCTGTGTTCTGTATAAACAGGGCCACCACGTGAAGGTACACAGACGGTCTTGGGATATGCATCCTCGAAGGTTTGCTAGTCCTTCTCTGCTAGTCCCCTGAGTCGGTAGCAAGAAGCCGACTACTTGACCCCGATTTAAATTTAAAAAGAGAACAATTTAAAACAAATAAATAATAAACATAGAATATCTTTATAAACCTTAAATAAATAATCTTATAATTGATACATGTTAAGAAAAATGTAATAGATAGTGTAGTTAAATTAGATTTATGTAACTCATCTCAACATTCAGTGAAGTGCCAGTGATTAATCGCGAAATGAATCAACCGATTAAAAGAAAGTGTAGTTAATAAGGAACATTGATATAATGAACATGTGAAAGGACCTTTATATCCATAGAAGTCAATTAAAAATGGCACTAAGACAATTAGATCACAGGGAAAGTCGCCTGTGAGAGAATAAACAAGAAAAAACTTGAATGTTGTTGAAGGATATAATTGACATTTAATAGGATACGGAGATATTGCATCATGTTACGAAACTCTGTTTGGCAAAATACATTTTTTTTCTTCAACGTACAACAAGCTACAGAGCGTTGATTTACCTACGATTTTCACATAAACGTGTCCAATGTGTCCATATCTTTTGAAGGACTCTGTATAACATGGCAAAACCTCATATCAAAAGCTTCAAAAAAATGTAACCAATCCGAATTCGGTATAATATACAAGGGTTCCCATTTGAAAAATCATATATTTGGTTTGTAACGGAGTTATGCAGCACTCTGTATAGTTCGATATAATTTCAAAATATGGACCTTCAACACATCTAATATTTTTGTTAATAACATTTTTTGATATCTCTTAAAATAACCCATATACCGAAGTGTGTCGTAAGATTGGTACACCCTGTATATATAACAGATTCACTTAGAGTTGAATCTGTTAACTGTTTTCTTAACTCTGATACTTCTTCTTAATTCTTTATATTCATTGTTTTCATTTAGTTTCTGTATGTTTTTCATTAGAATTCTTTTCCTGATGAAGTTTAAATTCACGATAGTGCTAATTGTTTTAAGGTCCAAAACTTAAGCTCAAAATGGAAAAGGCATTTGTTATCAGTAGTAATAACCCAAGGACATTGATAATTGTTCGAAAAAATGTTATGACAGATTTCGAAAGCTTGTTGCTTGGAAACAGACCGACGCCGTAGGCGGAGGTCTGTTGCCTATAAGCAACAAGCTTGAGAAAGTTGTCATAAAATTTTTGAGCATTTATCAATGTCCGAGGGTTATTCGGATAGAAAATTTTTTGTTTCAGTATTACAACCAAATCGTGACATTTCGAAATATTAAATATTCGAAACTTCAAAATCGAAATAAATCAATATGTATCCATGGCAACGTGTGAAAATTGCCCATGGTCTGTTTTCAGTGTAATGTTGACATGATTGGCTGAGACTGTTCATATGATATAAAATGAAGAAATTTGATAGGTTTTTGGAATTGACAAATAATTTTCAGTAGTAATAACCCAAGGACATTGATAATTGTTCGAAAAAATTTTATGACAGATTTCGAAAGCTTGTTGCTTGGAAACAGACCGACGCCGTAGGCGGAGTTTGCCTACAAGCAGCAAGCTTGAGAAAGTTGTCATACAATTTTTGAGCATTTATCAATGTCCGAGGGTTATTCGAATAGAAAATTTTTTACCAATTATAGAATTACAACCAAATCGTGACATTTCCAAATATTAAATATTTGAAACTTCAAAATCGAAATAAATCAATAGGTATGTATCCATAGCAACGTGAAAACAGCCCATGGTCTGTTATCAGTGTAATGTTGACATGATTGGGTGAAATTGTTCATATGATAAAAAAAAAGGAAATTTTATTGGTTATTGGAGCTGTCAGAAAATTTTCAGTAGTAATAACCCAAGGACATTGATAATTGTTCGAAAAAGTTTTATGACAGATTTCGAAAGCTTGTTGCTTGGAAACAGACCGACGCCGTAGGCATTTATCAATGTCCGAGGGTTATTCGGATAGAAAATTTTTTGTTTCAGTATTACAACAAAATCGTGACATTTCGAAATATTAAATATTCGAAACTTCAAAATCGAAATAAAGCAATATGTATCCATAGCAACGTGTGAAAATTGCACATGGTCTGTTATCAGTGTAATGTTGACATGATTGGCTGAGATTGTTCATATGATATAAAATGAGGAAATTTGATTGGTTCTTGGAATTGTCAAAAAATTTTCAGAGAGAAATACCTGCTTTAAATGTTCATGAATATAGGACTTAATGCGCAAAGGCGTAAAATCCGCTTAAGATACATAATTTGTGGTAACTCTCATGTCATCTTAGTTTGTCCAGAGTTGTCATCTCATAATAGCAGCTTTTGTCGCAAGAAAAAGGTTAAAAAGGTTAAAGAGACGGAGTAGTATTACCTTAGAACATAAAGTAGTACCGGCTGGCCAACTAAGAACGGCCGTCGACCATAATATCTCAGGAGTGGATTATAGCACAGGTTCGGGAACAAACATTTTATAACAAAAGTGGCCTCGAGAAACGCCTGGAAATTATTTTCAAAATTGTAGGTCCACCGCTAGAGGTCGTATCTGTATCTGTATCTGTATCTGACATTTATTAAATTCTGCATGTTTTTAATATTACAAGTTTAGGTATATCTCTCCAAATAAGGGGTGGGGGAGAGTGGAAACCTTGTTACGAAAAAACGCCTGGAAAACGTCTAGAAAACGTCTAGAAGGCTGGTGAAGTAAGTTGTGCTACATTTTTTCAAATAATAAGAATGTTATATTTGTTTTCTAGCGATCAGTTAGTAAATCAAAAGCATCAAATATCAATAAAAACCGATACTTGTAAGTTCATTTATTTGGCCACCGAGGTCTCCAGACCTAACTTGTTCAGATTTTTATTTGTGGGGGCGAGTTAAAGATCTCGTTTATGCCGATAGACCCGCAACAAGAGCTGACATGGTTGAAAAGATACGACAGACAATACGAAGTATTTCAAGGGCAGAAATTGAAGCTGCTGTTTTCTCTACCCGTCAGCGATTGATTTCATGCATTGAAAATGATGGACGGCATTTCGAACATCTAGGGCGGCACTAATTACGTACCTAGTTACTTATTGAAGGTTTCAATTGTTCGATGTATCACATTATTTTAAAATTCGTTCTCTTTGTTAGTAGCGACAGCATAACATTTAGGTAATCTAGTGGAAACCATAACATTAGTGTGATAACAGTTTAAATTACTGCAGACAAATGTAAGATCTTTCCATTCAGGCTAAATTTAATAATTTCTGTTAACGCGAACCAGCCTTCTAGACGTTGGAAGAACAATTCCATCAATTTACCTGTTTCTTACGATATCTCCAGGTAGAAAAGAGATATCGCCTTGCTACTTTTTAAAGACCTACTTCAATTTGTATGCTTCCATTTAAAATTGTTACGAGAAAACACAATATTTAAAAAAAATAAAACAGCGCCCTCCAGCATTTATGTTATTAATCATATTGCTAATCCACCCTGGGTATATTCATAGATATCGAGGGAGCGTTTGATAAAACAACATTTCCAACAATTACCCAAAAACTCAACTCCAGGAATGTACCTCTGGTAGTAGGAGAATGGATACTCAAGATGCTCTCTAGTAGAGCAATAAGTATCAATGTAGAAGACATCACAGTAAGAGGACTGGTCATGAGGGGATGTCCACAAGGAGGAGTCTTATCACCCCTTCTGTGGAACATAGTCCTAGACACCCTGATTAATCACCTCAACAACAATTGATTCTACACAATTGCATACGCAGATGACATTGTTATCTTGCAGATTGGCAAATTTGTGAACACACTGTACGATAGAGCGCAGGATGGGCTTAAATTAATTGAAAAATGGTGTAAGGAACACTCACTGTCGATCAATCCCAGAAAGACTGAGATGGTCCTTTTCACCAGGAAAAGAAGTTTATCGGGTTTGAAACCTCCCGAAATCTTCAAAAGCAAACTAAACTTTTCGGAAGAGGTGAACTACCTTGGTATTACCCTCGACAGGAAACTAACATGGAACTCTCATCTACACAGCAGAGCAAAAAGAGCATATGTGGCATATGAGCAGTGTCGGAGGACAGTGGGACGCACATGGGGTCTGTCGCCCCGTGTGGTCACCTGGATCTACACTGCAATAATAAGACCCATGTTAACGTATGGAGCAATTGCATGGGGACCGAAGGTTCTACAAGCAACGGCCATCCAAAAATTATATCAAATACAGCGAATGGCTTGTTTGAACATCACAGGAGCCATGAGAACAACACCAACTGCAGCAATGGAACTAATTACTGGTCTGATGCCTCTGGACCTACACGTCAAGGAGGTTGCGTTAATGGCCATGGTACTATTGCGCACGGCTGGTGTAAACCCCGAAGTAGGAATGGGCCAATTGAGGTTGAGCCCATGGAAGGAAGCGCTCACTGCGCTACCTCTGCTGCAGGCAGCCAACGATGCAATTGAACCCAGGTTTTTGTTTAACAAACCCTACAAAATTCAAATAAAACAGAACACAGAGCCAGATGCTGCAAATGCAATACGCATATATACAGATGTTTCAAAAATGAAAGAAGGCTCAGGCTGTGGAGTTTACTCGAGAGCACTGAGCCTCAAGATTTAGTGGGGAATGGGAAACAATACCAGCGTGGTTCAAACAGAACTGGCTGGTATCTCAATTGCCACAAAAGAACTAACCAGAAGAGGAATTTCTGGCAAAACCATAATAATCTGCACTGATAGTAGACAAGCCCTATTAGCCTTGAACAGACAACGTGTTATATCGAAGCTAGTACTAGAGTGCCACCAAGATTTAGCTGACGTCTCGGCAGATAACAACTTTATCCTGAGGTGGGTTAAAGGGCACGACAGGAGTAAAGGAAATCGCATTGCTGATTCTTTAGCCAGGGAAGCCGCTGGACTAAAAATTCTAGGACCCAGTGACACCTACGGCCTAACGACTTCGACAATTGCGGAACTAGCCAAACGTTACACCCATGCTCAATCCCTTAAGAGATGGGATGGAATCAAAGGATGCAGTTTTGCCAGGATCACCCTGGGCGACCCTTGGAAGCTGGCGCCGAAGAAATATTTGGCGATGACCAGCATAAAACTAACGTTTAACAGTAGGATTTCTGACTGGTCACTGTCAACTAAGGAAACACCTCCATACTATGGGGCTAGTGGACACACCTCTATGCAGGATGTGTGAACAGGAAGATGAAACTGTCAGGCATGTCTTATGCGAGTGTCCGGAGTTATCGTCAATAAGAGAGTGTGTGTTCGGTGAGTCTTGGCCTACACCTGCCGATATAAAGGAGATGTCTCCTAGTGACCTGTCCACCTTCCTGAGAAGGACAGGATGGACAATGACCTAGGAGGACAACTCCTCGGGAGGATGTACAATGGGTCACATGTGGCCTAAGTGCTGTGAGCCTACACACTCACCCTCCCTACTCTACAGATACAGAATCATATTGCTTCATATTTACAAATATTCGATTGTTCAACAAAAGCTCTTCCAAACAACATCAAGTTTATTAAAATCGGTCAAGCAGAACCCGAATTACAGGCGTTTTTTCGTAACAAGCCGACGGCCGTTCTTAGTTGGCCACCCGGTACTTTCATATGAGTAGGACTTGAGTAGAACCTACACTTTCAGTTACGAAGAGCGACTTTCGATCCTGAATCTTACCTACTTAAATGTTCAAGTAGCACCGGTGCAGCTGACCCTAAGTATCTTTTGCACATATCAAAATTTTACTTAATATATTTAAAACGAAAATAGCATGAGCATGGAAGTTAAAAATTAGGAATAAAAAAAATTGGTTAATTGAATAAAAAAATTTAAAAAAAACGTTGTGCAATGGTAAAAAAATTCTTACGTAACATGGTAATCACAATTTAAGATATTATATCACTAATGAAAAAAAAATCGTGAAAACAAATTACAACAAATAATGAGCTCACCACTAATTGAATATAACTATTTATTTTCTTTTTGGACCATAAATCAATTTCCAATATAATGATAAATCCATAATAATAATATACATACATCATGTCTGATAGTAATGAAATTATTGGATATATATGCCAACCACAATATCGCCATAGGTACTGTACAAATATATAAACCTCCAAATGGTAATAGTTTACAATTCATTAATTACGTAAATGGAAATGTTTCAAAACATTTTCTCATATTATGACCATATTATTTGTACTGCTAATTTTAATATCAACATGTTAGACTTGGATAACGCTTTGACAATACAATTTACTGATATATTGGGGATGTAAAACCTTATACAACTAACAAAAGTACCTCCCAACTAG
Organism: Galerucella tenella; assembly: GCA_910591685.1. Taxonomy (NCBI): domain Eukaryota; kingdom Metazoa; phylum Arthropoda; class Insecta; order Coleoptera; family Chrysomelidae; genus Galerucella; species Galerucella tenella. Next base: position 40,170 of record CAJUYH010001187.1, read on the forward strand.
CAAAATGGAATTCTAAGAGGACTGAATTGTTGTATAACAGTCCAATAGGACTGTTTGTTTTTATTAAGCCTTTTGTTGCGATAATTTTGTTTTTTAAAGAAAATTGTATTAAATGATTCTATAGTGACTTTTACAATATATTATATGCTACAACGCATTATACGATCATTTCTTTTAAAATGATATAATACCTTATAAGCAAGTTTATACAATAACAAAAATATCATTTTATAAGACTTTTATACCTATCGTATAAGAGTTCTATAATATACTATATAACTATGTATGTATGTGTGTTTTTTGGGGTGACATTCACTGAGACCTAAAAGATCTATTGTGCCCCCTTACTTCTACTCAGTTTCTGAGGAGAGTCTCAGAAACTAGTAGTTCCTTTAGTCCTATTCCCCGGAGGAATTTTAGGATGTCTGCAGGCTTCACTTTAGGTGTAAATGTTCCTCTTCTATCCAGTAATCTCCCAGGTGCTGTGCTCTAGGATTCTGAAGTGCTGTGCAGTTGGAAAGTATGTAGATGGAGGTTTCTTCTTCCATTCCACAAAATCTGCATTCTTCTTCCTCCACTATTTTGAGCTTTTTCAGGTGCCCATTCAGGCGACAATGTCCCGTTAGGATCCCTGTTGAAACTCTTAGCGCAGTTTTACTTTGACTTATGCATTCATTTGATCTAAACAGGTTGTAGTCACCCAGAAGAGTCTTTGATTGTATAAGCCCTACTAGATTTTTCCAATGGTCAGATCTTCTCTTTTTCTCGGCTTTACTTAATTCTTCCAATATTACATTGGGGCTGATTTCGCAAAAGGGTTCAGGCCCCCAGAAAGGTATTTCAGTCCCCCTCTTTGCTAGTTCATCTGCTATTTCATTTCCTTCTATTCCAGTGTGGCCTGGAATCCATAGTAAGGTGACTATGTTGTTCTCGCCTAGTTCATTGAGTTTGTCTAGGCATTCCCACACCATTTTGGAACTGATTACACAAGAGCTCAGTGCCTTAATGGCTGCTTGACTATCCGACATTATGATAATCCTTTGTCTTCTGTATTCTTTATCAATATTGAACTGGGCGCACTTTCTTATGGCGTGGATTTCCGCTTGTAAGATACTTGGGGTTTTTCCCAAGCTTTCAGAGTGTTTGGTTCCTGGCCCGAACACTCCTATCCCAGTTCCTTCTATTGCTTTTGAGCCGTCTGTGTACCATTGAATGGCATTCTTTCCAAGTCTGGTAATGGTATTTGGATCCCATTCCTTCTTTTTGCTTATTTCCGTAACGAATTTCTTTGAAAAGTTATACTTTTTCATCATACCGTCTTGTGGCATGTCCCAGGTTGTCTGATTTCTAAGAAGTGAGGAGGTGTTTTTTTCAATGATTCCCTCTCTACTTAGTCTGTATCTTGTTCTTTCTGCAACACTTTCCACCACCATATGTAAAGGGGTGAGGTTGAGAATCACTTCCATGGCTGCCGTTGGGCATGTTCTCATTGCTCCCGTAATGCATATACAGGCTAGTCTTTGAATTTTGGAGAGGTTTTCTCTCGTCGTCAATAGGCTAGTTCTATTACTCCACGCAATGGCTCCATAAGTGATGATTGGTCTCACTATGGCAGTGTACATCCAGCTTAGGATTTTTGGGTTACAGCCCCAGTTTCTTCCTGCCAGATTTCTGCACACCATTATAGCTATTTTTGCCTTGTATGTAATCTCCTTTTCGTGTTTGTTCCACAGGAGTTTACTGTCTAGAGTTAAACCTAGATACTTGACTTCTTGTCTCCATGCAATCTCGTTCCCATCAAGTTTTATGGTTTTGAGGTTGAGTTTTCTTTTCTTAGTGAAGGCTATCAGAATGGTTTTAGTGGGGTTGATGCTAAGTCCCACTTGCCTACACCAGCTATTTGTATAGTTCAGACCCTTTTGTACAATATCGCAAAGGGTGTTTTCGAATTGCCCCCTGGCTGTTATGACAATATCGTCGGCATATCCTTGGCAGGATATTCCGAGATCAGTCAAACCACACAGGAGTTCGTCAACCGTCAGACTCCACATTAATGGGGATGCTACTCCTCCCTGTGAGCATCCTCTGGTAGTGCATATGGAGACAATGTCTTTGCTCGTCCTCGTCTCTGCTATTCTTGTGGTGAGCAGTTCCGACATCCATTTGGATGTTGTGCTGTCTACACCTCTTCTGTTCAATGCTCTTCTGACTGCCTCATGTGGAGTATTGTCAAAAGCTCCTTCTATGTCCAAAAATGCACATACTACAGTTTCTTGGTTGTCTAGAGCACCTTGGATATCCTCCGTCAGTTGTACCAGTGCAGTCTCCGTAGATCTGCCTGCCCGGTAAGCATGCTGACATGGGTGGAGAGGTAGTCTCTCTAGGATTTCCGTTCTAATATGGTTATCAATAGCCTTTTCCATCGTTTTGAGTACAAACGATGTTAGACTAATTGGTCTAAAGGATTTGGGGTTTGTTGTGTCCCTTTTTCCAGTTTTTGGAATGAAGGTTACTATTGCCCTTCTCCATGCTTCAGGTATATAACCCAGTTCTAAGCTGCTTCGACTAATTCTAATCAGATGCGGTAGAATTTCGTCTTGTCCTTTCTGGACCAATGCTGGGAAAATTCCATCTGCTCCTGGTGCCTTGAAAGGTGAAAAGGTGTTCGTGGCCCATTTCAACCTATCGTTACTACAAATGTGTTTGGCCATTGTAATACTTTCTCTCGAATGCCTATTGTGAACTTCGAGAGGATTATCTCCCCTATTTGGGGTACTTCCTGGAAAATGAGTTTCTAGTAAGAGTCGAACTCTTTCCTCCTCATTTCCGGTATATTCACCATCTGGCTTCCTCCAAGCCATATCTGTGTTGACCCTACTTTTCCCCATAACTTTGTAAAGTCTTGCCGCAGCAGGTGTTGTGTTTATATGTTCACAGAATTTTCTGAAGCTATTTCTTTTAGCTTTTCTTATTCCCTTGTAGTAGGTGTTTCTCACCTCGGTGTGTGTACTATATAACTAACAGCTACAACATTATAAAATAGTTACTCAAGCTTGTCTTATTGAAGCTGTATAATGTTGATTAATAAATATTGCATAGCATTCAATTGCGTTGCATTATAAAACACTTTCTACTTGTATAGTGCCTAAATATTCTTCGTTATAAAACAGTTATCGTATACCGTTCCATTTTACAATAAAATATTGTTTAAGGCATTTCTTTGGGATAACATTGTTGTATTATAAATCGCCATGTTTAAATAAGCAACTCTTGTACCGCTATCGCCGCCATTATCGGCAATTGAGTTGGAAACATGGAACTGTATTGGAAAATGTGACTTTATTATTATTTAGAGAATTATATTGTGAAAGAATATCCATATGAAGTGATAAACTATTAAAATCATAAAAAAAGTATTTTAGGATTTTCTATTTTATTATTATTTTTAAGTATCTTCTTGAAACTTAACCAGAATTGAAGCGCTTAATTTTCTTGCCCAATATATACCTATAATCTATCAGTAAAATTTGCAGCGCATTAAAATTTGTGCTATTAAACCATCCAAGTGAAATTATAATTTTCACTATCGATGGCCGCCCAGGCGGCCCAAGTCGTTTTGATAAGTCTCCATTTCTACAAATGAAATATAGGATGCACGTTCAAATTGAAATATAATTTGATTCTGATATTCTTCACCAAAAAATGAAATGCTCTTATAGGTGACAAAATGTTTCTATTGTGCGCGAAATAACAGCATTATAAAAAAATATATTGCATTATACAACCATTTTGTTAGACCTTCATAGTGCCGCTTCAATCCCATTTTATAGATGGGACTATATGACACCCTATTAGATCATTTTATAGTAGCTGATTATAAGCTGTTATACAACCAAACAATTGTATAAAAATGGGCCCTCTTTAGTTGTATAAGGATCATTAATTGTTTTTTAGACCGTTGTAAGAATTTTAGTATCCTATAAGATATATCTTGTAGCTGTTTATACAAACCTTATAGAATTTAAATTGCTACTTGGGCTACTTGTGGTCTATCTCTTCTTGATTCATATATGCACAGAGTGAGTGAGTATGGATTTTATTGCTGACCACGCAGGGATTAACTGTAATATTGCTCATCACTAGACATTCCCAAAATTAGATATAGACCTTTGAATCAAATTGTGTACAATTAATCTCAGCTATATCTTCAATCACTTGAATGGTAACACATTTATACAACAGATGACATTCATGAGAAAATAAATATCTTGAATAAATATATAATTCAAACTCTAAATATGCATGCTCCTTTAAAAACAGTTAAAGTTAAGCGCAATTGTTATGCACCTTGGATAAAAATGGGCTCGTTTACTGGAATTTTTAAATCACTTTTAACTGTCGTGAAACAAAGTACTAAGGATAAAAATATGATTCTGAAAATTTCATATCAATAGAATATGTCGTTCTCCTAATACAACCGATTAAACAAGCATACCGTAGCGGGGCGAAGACTATGACTGTGAAGTCACCGCATATGAAAGTTAATGTGCATTACGCTTCTGACTGTAACGTGCCTCGCGTAGAATTTATTTATTTTGAATTACTCGCAAAATTTTGTGTGAATAAAATAAAATGCGTGGACCTAATTTTAAAAAAGCAGACTCATTAAATCATCCAGAAGTGGACTTGCTAATGATTATGGAGTTTTTTAATCAAAAACACGAGTTTATTAAATTATAATTTTATACTATGTGACACATCGTTTTTGGCTGTTTTCCGGCCAGAATGATTGAAAATGTCAATATTTTGCTCTCTCAAATGATATCCAGGGTGATTCCAGATGTTTTATTTTATTCCTGGTCTGGTGGGCAAAGTTACGGAGATAACGCTATAGGTTATTCAGTAAAAAATTGCAATTTTTTCAACTGCAGTGTTGATTCGGGTTGGTTTTTTTATCCACCCAAATCTTATGATGGAAGTGGACTGTAGTTTCACTGATTATAGGATGCTGGTGACGATGTCGTATCCTTTTCCCTTGTCTCCCAAATGAAATGCATTGAGATTCGCTTAGCTTGATTTATTTACATGTTCTTTATACACTTTATACAAACATTGCACATTTGGATTTTTCCACTGAGATTTAGAGATCATTCACTATTAGGTTTATAGTAATTATTAAAGAAAAATACATATATTATTTGGTTTTGAGCAGCACAATTTTTGAAGCTGCCACACCCTTTGTGCCGGCTTTCTTATGTTTCCCCATATACACATTCTCGGGGCAAAAAGTACTATGCGACTGCGGGAAATATCTGTTTTTTATGAGAAGGGGTACTGCGGGTTCCCGCCTTGCACAATGATTGGGGGAACGTTGTAACGAATTTCGTTAGAAAGAGAATGTCATGCCATGGGAATGTCTGTAGCATTAGCGGGGACATGGGTTCTTCCAAGGGAGATACCATGGGCGTAGTTAGAGGGTTAATTGAAATAAAACAGTTATAAAATTATATATACATATAGTTTTAGAACATGCAGACTGCCCAATTGAAGGAGCTTCTCCAAATGCTATTTATGATTAATGTGTAGTGGAAATTAAATCACCAATGTTGAAAAGAACAAGAATAACTTATTTTGATGGAGCAGGTGATATTAGTTCCAAACGTTTACATCATAATATCCAAATGCACATGCACGTAGTTGGTATAAAAAGCGATATTTGTTAGAGCTGATCCGGACTTTGAATCAAATAAAATAATTTCCTTTAAAACATAATATACGCCAGTTTTGTTGATGATCTACTGAAAAAGATTACCTGTTTTTCGGAAAAAATCAGAACCTATTTAATAAAATTTAATTTGTGAAGAACTGACCCATTATTTTATTGAATAATTTTGAACATTAATAACACCACAAGCTATAAGAACAATGTCATCTACGTATTTAAAAAAAATTAGATTAATACAAGCGTGTGGTTTTCAATATCCCTCTGAATATGGATTCACAACGTATTTTATAATGTAATTTATAACAATTCTTATTTAAGAAAAATGAAATCCTAAAAATACACAAACAAAGTATGTTGACTTATCAGTGAATGCTTTGACTCTTTTTATGCTTTTCTGTCATTGCTTCCGTTTTTTTTGCATCCTTATTAATAGAAATAAATGTTTTGTTAGATATTTTAATCGTAGTACTTTTACATTCTGGAACCGCACAATATTTATAGCTTTTTTCACTCTGGCTTTGGTCCATTGTGTCGAATAGTTTAAATTATTTTTAAACGTTCTTATTTCACAGACATAACACTGTTTAGAGTTTGCTAAAACGTATAATAAAAAATAATAAGCATATAAGCTAGCAAAATACTGTTACTAGCGAAGTAGTCATCTAACCGAAAACCGATCGGCGCGGTATCCGCTCTATCAAAGAGAGATTTCATATGCGATGACGTCGCGCCTGAAATTCGGAGAGGGGCGCTGTTTAATGTTTATATTTTTTTTTAGGCGACTTAGGAGTCTCGCTGACGTCTAATTATTTGCACAGAGCCTCAAAATGATGTGCTCTTCCTAATAGTAAAATAAATAAAAATATGTAAATGAGCCCATTATGCAAAAGTTAAGAGTCAAAGCATCACAAATCACAAATTCCAAAACTGCAGCAATAAAGAAAAATGGAAAGAACTTAAGAAACTGCACACTCACAATCAGTAAACGACGTAAATAGGGTCAAGTGGTGTAAAAATGAGACACTGAAAGTTTTGGGTAATAATGACAATACATTTTTCCACTATAAATCATAATATAATTTGTTAAAATCTTAGAGATAAATTTTTTCAAAATAAGCGCGCAAACTTTTGTTGCCAGGCAGAAAAATTTGGCAACATCCTAAATAAAGCGTTTGTGCTTATTGACACTGTCAAATTATTCCAATGTCACGGTTATGTTCCATATATGTTTTTTGGAAATTGTTGTATGAAATGGATCCAAAGATTTTAAATTATGAATTACGCAACGAAAAGCAACGAAATGGTGGAATATTCTTTTTTCAAGACCGACCAGAAATTATACACATTCTGGACCATTTTTTGTCCAGAAAATAACGTTTCGCCGATCAAGACCGGGAAATAGACGCCAAGAACCGGAAATAGTATATTAAGGTCTTTAAAACACGTGCGATTTTTCGAGCACGACGGCAAATCCGGAGTGCTCGAAATAGAACAAGTGTTTTAAAGACCAGTTATCCACGAATACTTTACGCTATTTTTTTTATTGGTGCACTTTGAAATTATAAATACTGGTCTATAACTACTACAACAACAAGAATTGAAAATCATAGATGTAAATAAGAACTAAATGTCAAATGGTTGAATTCGTGACGTATATGATGTATACCTTGCGTTGTCATGGAAATCCAAATTTATACTGACAATAGTGACGATTTTAATAATACTCCGCCAGAGATATTAGGAAAAGCTGCAAAAGTAACTTCAGATTTGTTTCCAGAAATTTCATGAAAAAGGTATGAATCGGCTTACAAAAAATTTATAATTATGTTACAGTCTAGAGGTAGGAAACTTTAGTGTAATTTTTTTACTAACCATAAAAATAAATGTCAAAATACTTTACCTGTATTCCTTAAATTTATACAGTCGTAGAAAAAGTAACATGTGCAACATGTGGGAATGTAGTTTTCTCACTCGTGAGAAAAGTTTAACTTTGCCCACTTGCTGCACAATATACTATTATTCAATGTTGTTAACGGGTTGGAAGGATTGTGCGGAGCCCGGAAAACTTCTATTTCCGCCAGCTCTAAATTTTCGATAAACATTAAATTCACAAGCAAAAATCATATCAACCTTCACGGGCGCTGTCACTCATCTATCACTTTCAGTACAAATATAAAAATTATCTCATACAAAAATGTATTCGCTGCCTGCATAACGAACATTAACAAGTGAATGCGCAAAGCAGAGAGCGCTCAAGAATAGTATTTCAAAGAATTCGTTCGTACCATAGAGAAATATAATATAATGAGAGTTGTCGACCCTGTAGTAACAGTTGGCATCACGTCGATCGAAGCGCACCAGGAAGGGTTGTTGGAACTAATTTTTGAGGGCGGGATATTTAAACTGGTTAGTTTGGATTGTGGGTATGTAAATCTCACAATTTGTCTACAGTTAGCAGAAGCAAACGTGAGCCCTGGAGCGCTATTCTGTAACTCATTTCGGAGAGAAATCGGTATCGGTAAGACTCAGTTATCGACAGCTGTCGGTAAGTCGCATGTGCGGCATTCTGTGTACCTTTTCACCGACCAATATCGCGAATTCGAGTCGATGAGAATCGGTATGTCTACCGTGATCTAATGAGCCCCACGGTAACCGTTATCGATTTCCGTTGAAACGAAATTTTCATTATTTGTTGATGTTTAGCTGGAATTACGGATTATTTGAGTGACTTTTTAATATTTGAAGAGTAACTATATTGTGTAAAGTGTCTAATATAGTGTTTTATAAGTCCTTCCCATCTTTTACACAAAATTTCCCTTCAGTAAAATTTGAATGTACTAAATCAAATGATCCCTCTGAGCGGTATTATAACGCTGAGTTTTGATAGAGCAAGAAACTCCTTTAAAATAATTAATATCTGTTCTTATCCTACCTTTGAAACTTAAAGAAAAGAGATATATGTTAACGCCAGATCAATTCTTCAATGCTAGTTGACTCTTAATTTCGAGTTTTTGAAGTTGTTAATGTTAATATAAACATGAATTGTATCGTTTATGCTAACAGATAAAAAATATGTCACTATCACTATCTATTATCTAATTATATAACCCTAATTTCCAACGAAACCAAAATATAACCTTTAATCTTCTTCTTCATTTTTTGGGCTATTTCCTGAGGAATAATTTACCCAGTTAACCTCTAAACTTTTGTTTGTTTACAAATTTGACAGTTACCCTCATCGCTCATTGGCCACATGTACCGAATCGAGTGACGTCACTTCTATGCCGATAATTTTTGGTTGCAATTCCGAGCTTCGAAAGCAGTTGCATACAGAATAGCGTTATATTAGCCCCGTCGGCAGCGCAGCCGATGGCTGTTGCTAGAATACCGATACCGACGACTGTCAATGCCGCGTACAGAATAGCGCTCCTGGTGGGCGTGTTCATGTCGCTGTAGTTGTATTTTTGTAGTAACAATTCGATATTTTGAATCAATAACCAAATATCGATACCATAAATGTCAACTGTTAAGAGATATGTAAACAAAGTCAAACTTGCTAAAAATGTAACTCTAAATATTAATAAAAAAATTTATATTGGACCAAAACTAAAACTACCGTTTGCCCTGAATGTCTATATTTTCAAATTACATGACTGTATTAATGTCATGAAAAAGAAGGGTAAAGTTTCTATCGAAAGCAACAAAATATGAACTGGTTATAGTGCAGTGTTGCAGATACAAAAATGAAAATTACCCGAACTTACTATTCAAATTATCAGAATTTGTCAAAATTACCAAAAGTACACATTGGTTATCTAAATAAAGTCTTCGACCCCAGTCAATATGGAAAATCCCCAAAAACAATAGCCATTTTAGATATCCCTTTTACAAAATATTCGAAAAACTATTGGATCCAAATTAGTGAAATTGTCTAAAAATCGGATAATCATCCTCGCATTGACAACACTGATACGGAATGAATAAAATGATGTATGTTGATTAAATCACTCGGTCATATTATTTCGATTATATTTAACAGTTACTAATGGACAATCGTTAACATTGGCTCTTGATTGGCTGCTTGCGATGACCTTATTTTAGTTCGCATATTTTCCGGGGCTCATGTTTGGTTCTGTCAACTGTAAAAATTGTTGATTATATAATTATTTCATTACAAAAAATTTAAGCTAATTTCATTTTTTTTAATGAAATGATTATAATTAATAAACAATTTTAAGACACATAAATTAGATAAATGAGAAATCAACACTAATTTAAAATTTTTATTAAACTGCACATAATAACATAACAAATAATCTACATCTATATTATTATCATCAATTCATCGAACATTTACATATTATTAATCACAAAATAATATATTTTTACTAAACTTACATTTTATTTAAGAAAGTTAATCCAATTGCACATTATTTTGAAATTATTCACAAAAACTGCAAAAATTTGAATAAAAAGGAGTTAGAAAGTGGATTCTCAATTTCTATGAAGACAGGAACAGTTCTGAAACAAAATAAATAAAATATTGGTGGATGAGTTTCTTTGTTAGAAAAAATAAGCTTTCATTTCACAGGCAATAGCTACAGTTTTTTCAAAAGCTTGGGTATTATTATTATGTTCAACTACTTTTGGTAGTAGTGTATGATCTAAGGATTGCAAAGGTAAAACAAATATAATAAGTATTTTGCATAATGAACCTGTGAATGCATTATTATTAAAATGATCTATACACAACCTTTGATACTTTGATATAGAAATAAATTCCAAAATGTTGTACTTTGATGTTCACTTTGATTAATATCAGATGGAAATTTGAAAAATGTTTTATTCTTACTATAAATTGCGAAGTGGCCAAAAATATTTACTAAGTATTACAATTTTTGCAATACAACTATGACTTATTATATTTGGTGATGATGTTTTAAGGGTTTACTTACTTTTAATTCCTTAATTAGAACTAAAATCCTAAATAAATTTATAAATAAACTAATTTTAAATCCGACTCACCATTTTCTATGATTTTGTAGAATAATTATTGACACTTTCACTATGACTTTGACAGGCAGAAGCTAGATTCACACCAGCCAATGTATGATTGATTTTGTATATTTTCATTTTTAATGACTTAAAAGTTGATATACTAGGATATTTCATAATATTTATCGACATTGAAGGATAAATAGTGAAGTGAAATGTAATATATAGTATTTTAAACCATTTTATTCTATTTCCCTTTTGTAAAAAGTCTTGTAGTTCTCACGACCGAAGCGACTCGATGCGCGGGTCAGTTGCGCAGAAACGTTGTGCCTTATACCGCCTATACTTCAATCCGTCTCTTTTATTTTGTCTATGGTTCGTACCTTGAGTGTAGCGAACGGTCAAGAATTGGGGTCCTGACTTGACTTGACTTAGGCTTGAGATGCAATAAAATCATTAAACCTTTTCTGATTCACCCTGCAGAGTCGCACTATGCCTGATGAAAAATAAAAAGTACCAAGTATTTATAAAAAGAATGACCCAAAAGTCTTATAGAGTTTTTAGGTCTGTCATGGCTAATACTTTATGGCTTTATTGCTTGTCATTCTCCCATCTTATGTCAGATCAGTCACGAAAGTAATTTATAATAGTCGATAGACAAAACTATAAGAGTGTAAATTAAACTATTTTTCGTGCAACCGG
>CAJUYH010001187.1:51691-67498 GCA_910591685.1 Galerucella tenella
CAATCAGCTTGACGTGACATCTACATTTATTTTAAAAATTAATCATGTGGACCAGAGGATTTTGGAAATACTTTCCAGGTAAAGAGTGATATTTTTCAGTTTGTAAGGGTAGTTCATTGCGGTTTTCCAATTTATTGCTTTGAATTTTCTGAAATAATTCCATTTTAACATTTTAAAATGTTAACTGGCTGACAGATCCTTAAAAATATCCAAAATATCACTGTCAAAATATACCGATTTCGAACGTTCACTACTGTTACTCACTTTTTCAATCACTATTGATTTTAGAATCGAAGCCGCCACACTACCCCCCTTGGCAGAGAATTTGGTACAAATTCAAAGTTTTTGGAACTTTAGTTCTTTACGTCAGGTTAGGTCTGAGCGACCGGGGGTCGCGACGCAAAAGATCTGACCGTTACGTTACGTTATGTTACGTTGCTTCGTTATGTGCCTTACTTGCGTGCGTGTGCTCTCTCCTGAGTCTCTCTCTCGTTTACGAAGCAGCGATTCATATGCTTCGGCCGGGAATCGATCCCGGGCCGCCCGCGTGGATGGCGAGCATTCTAGAATTTTGAATTTTGTTTTTCTAAGTAGGTAATGATGGAAATGTCAACCTTTCCATTTGCTCTCGACTGAACAGTTTTTTTCTGGCCAACTGATATTTTCTACTAGGCTTTTTTATTTTGCTACCTGGTAAACTAAATAAAAATGTTCGTTATAATATTTTTCTTATCCTCACTTATTGCTCATAATACATATTTACATGTAATTATTATTTGCAGTGAACGGCAGAAATTAAAAATAATTAGAATTGCAGCATTGCTTATCACAATTTTTAGTGTTAAAATGTACTTAAATACTAAAACAGTATTATGTTTTCACCACTTGAAGTGAACTGCTTAATTATGCATATAAATATCTTTGCTATTTTTACTGCTCATCATCATCATCATCATCATCTGCTAATTTCGATTTCTTGTTTTTGTTATGGGTACTTTGGCTATACATTTGAACTTTTGTTTTAAAGCAGCAGCAATAACACATTACATATTGGAGATCCTTATCACATTTTTTGTAATCAATCTTAGTAACTTTGGCAAAAAATCTAATATATTATATTTATATTCAGTTATAGATTTCCCTCTTTCAAATTCATCCACACTTCTTACACACCCTATTTTAATGTGGATGCTGATATAACAAAGTAGCTGCTTGTCCAGATATTCAAACATTTTCTTCAAATTAATTTAAAATTTTACTCTCATATCCCTTATACCCAATAACATTAAAATCGTTACGCCTAAGGTTTAAAGGTCTAACGTCAAATTTTAAACATGGCTTCGGTTATGACGTCACTTCCGCGCATGTTGCTGTGACGTAGGTGGCCCATTCTCTATTGAAATGCGCTCTACCACTGAACCACCGATGCTACATTGAAATTCTATGCAAAGCTAGTATTCGCAGTACTGGTGATCTACTTGAATTTGTTCAGATAAATTTTTACTATTATTTCCATAATTTTTTTTGCGCGATTGAACTTTTTTGTTTATTTACAGCATCGGTTTTCAGGACGGTAGGTTGTGTTTACTGGTTTCTAAGTTTAACACGTCGGTTAGTGATTTACTTACCGTTCAGACGACGAAAAGTGATATTGTGTATTAATTTAAATACCTTTTCCTAGGATTTGAAAAATCGAAATATTAATATTTCAAACAATACCAACGGCACTTTCCATTTTAATTTATAAATTTGACATTGTTAAATATTGTTCGAATAAAAGTTTTGACGTTACAAACTACTCCTGTCTGATCAATAATAAAAAAATTGTCATTTAGAGCATAGATTTAGACTTCGTTTCTCGAGTTGTTGATGTTGCCACGGTAACTTTAAAACACGCGCGTGTTTTAAAGTTCGATTTAAACACGCTGAGGCGTGCTTTAAATAGGTAAAATGGTTCACCAATAAAAAAAATATATTTTTTCTACAAACGTGTTAAAAATGCCATTTTTAGCACTCCATAGAAGCCTTAAAAATGTCACTTTAAGACACTGAGTGCCTTAAAATGTTTATGGCACTGCTGGATGTCACTTTAGGACAGAGTGCCTTAAAATGTTCATGGCAGTGCTGGTAAAAGTGAATCGTCAAATTTTGAAAGCAAACTTCAAAATATTTAGATTTTATTTATTAACATTAATATTAATAGTACAATTTGTGCAATTTGACAAATTAATTTCCTGCACTGCTGTTTTACCATTTTCCGTGGATAAGGAGGAATGATGCGAAGAAAAAATGGAATTTAAATTCAAATAATTAAAAATTATCTCCTTTGGATGTATTAATAAAGGTTTTTAAAATTTAATTCAAACTGTATTATTGCATTTTTTGAACGTTTGTAGAAAAAATATTGTATGATATACGTGTTAAAAGTACCTTTTAAGGCACTCATGTGAATTGCAGAATTCGCTTCGCTCATTCTGCAAACCTTCACATGCGTGCCTTAAAAATGTACTTTTAACACTTATATCATAAATAACTATTAAACTGATCGAGAAGTATAAATGTCACTTTTGACATTTCGTTCATTTCGAAGAAATTTAAATTATTTTATTCGGAATTTATTTCAATACGATCGCGCAAAAAATGGTATGAGCATCTCGAACGTTAAGGGTAATTACAACGTATGCATGTAGATTCCTCTCGTAAAATTGGACAAAGTGATATAAGGATTAAGGGGTCTAGCACATTTACTTTACTTTTCGATATACAGGGTGTTGAAGTTTTGAAAACTTGAATGTTTTAATTCGATAACTTTAAATTGGATGGATAAATTGATTTGACATTTGGCAGGTTGTTTTTAAATGTAAAAGGGCATATTTTGATAGAAATAGTAGTTTGTGCAACTAGTGTGGATATGATGGCCATATCGCACGAGGACGAAGTTTGAGCACGACGCCGTAGACGGAGTGCTTAATCGTTCAAGTGCGATATGGACAATACACACGAGTCGAACAGCATATTTTTTCCAAGTAATACGAGGGGCAAATCATGAATCCACTCGATGTCGGAATCAGCCATTATTGCATTATTGAGACGATCCAAACCAAACCATTCGCAGCAGGATATGAGCTTGTAGTGAGATAATGTCGAACTCAAACGAAATTTTTGAAAACATGAGAAGTAAATTGTGCTCCATGATATGAGGTTATAGTTTGAGGAAAACAGAGATATCCAAAAAAGTGTCAATTACAGTAACTTCATTCTTTTTTCCTATTTTTTGGAATTATAGTTAAATTTTCGATTTCGAATGTCAATAATGACTGGATTACAAGTAGTATTACAAAATCCTCCGAAGAGATGTGGACCTAGCCTTCACAAAGACACATTTGTATTTTACAGGCCACGAAACTACCATCGAAACGGTCAATGTCAAAAAGAACGAAATTACTTTGAAATCCTAATTAGACAAAATTTTTGATATTCCTATCCTTGTTACTCCAATGGGTCGTCAAAGAATCTATCTTACTTCTAATCCCAATACCAGAACCTAATTAACGAGTAATCCCAACCAATTCGCCAACCAAATAAATAATTGAAAGCCGATCCCGACGGAACTTGAAAAATTCCGCTGGCAAGCTGGATGGAACAAGAAGAACGAGTACTTCTTCTTCATCAAATATACATTAGTTTCCCAAGTAACATGTTGGTAATCGAATAATTACCAAATTGTTATGTTAGTGGTTTATAACGGTTTCATGGAAAGCTTTTTTGGTTTATTAGACAACTCTGGAATACCAATTTGCTTATATTACTAGTAAGTTCTAATTATATTGTGATAAAAGCGATCGTAGAACATAATTAGAAGACCTCTATATAACCGTTTTTTAACTGGTTTATACACCTTTCTATGATGACCATTAAGCAATATAGAAGCATATTTTCTACACTTTTAAGTACATACTTCATAGAATACTTTGTAAACGTTTATATAATCGATTCATATAATAGTTTGGTGATTTAAGCAAAATAGCGTTGATAAACTCCACGCGATCAGATGTCTGACAGTTATTTAGAGACTGAGAGGGACATGTGATAATTTTATAAAATATTTTAGCTCAATAGCGGTTCTATATAACAAGTTTAACCTAAGCTTAATAAATTCTGTAAGTGCTTTTCAATTAGTACATTGCCATCATGAGTGAGATTCCAAAAAATGGAAAAATATCAAGAAAAGTGGTAACTTTAAACGCAAGGTAGAGGGTAAAATTGCTAAGTTGAGGGCAAAAATTCAAATGATGTCTAAGTTTGAATTAAACTATCAGTTCAGAACGAAATTAAGATCGTGGGCAGTGAGTACGGCATAAGTAGAAGCATACTGCTCTAAAAAAACTCTTAAATATTGTTAATAACCGATTGTCAAGTGCAGCGTTACCGAAGGATCCAAGAACTTTTTCATAAACACCACCTAACATAAGTGTAAAAACAATTGATTCGGGGAATATTGGCATAACGGGATTGAAAATCCAATAAAAACTGTTTTAGACTATTATGTCAAAGATAAACCACCTACAATTTTGAAAAGTTGTAGTTTTAACCTCTATAATGAAACGATTATATCCCCTTTTAGCGAAATAAGAGAGTCTACTTGGTCAGGACTTAAGACTCAGTTACACGACGCCAGTAACTCGTACGAGCTACTAAAAGCGAGTACTGGCACAAAATGATTGTCAAGGCAGTAGAATTTACACGGCATTTTAGTATGTCATTCAAGTAACTAGAACTTAGTACTAATTCAAGAGTTTACACGACGATATGTCTATTCTAGTTGAGTTTTCGAGAAAGATATAACCAATATGGATTGTGACGTAAAACGTGTGGTACTAGCGAAAAAGTTCCAAAAAATATTCAGAATAACTCTAAAATTGCTATGTGAGGAGATGATAGATGTTTTGGAAGATGTGTTAATGAACTCTCACAAAAGACTGTGGATAAGGAAGTGGCTTGCACGAAGAGATACACGTGGTGCTTCAAGTTTACTTCTGAAGGAGCTCGCTGTAGAAGATGTTGCAGAATTTACTAATTGTATGAGAATGTCTCCAAAATGTTTTGATAATCTACTCACAAAAATTTATCCTCACATACAACGATCGAACTCTACAATGAGAATGGCCATTCCTGCCAAAATAATAATAATAATATTAGAGTAACTAGAATTCACAAACTAAACAAATACTGCGTTGCTATTAAATATCACGTGTTTTGTCCGCCTGACAGCTCTACACTCTCCTAACCACTCGACTATTCTACTATTCACGTGTTTACACGAGGCAATTGATGGAAGATAGTAAAAAAGAGGGGGCAACTCGTTCCATCGAATAGGATGGCTTTCTATTCGCTCTCCTGGAACGGTTGATGGAACGAGTACTAAAAGCCAGCACTAGAATGTCTGTTTACACGGCATTTCCAGTACTCGCTTTTAGTAGCTCGTACGAGTTACTGGCGTCGTGTAACTGAGTCTTAACTCCAGTTCCCAATGCTCTTGACGGAGAAGAAACCAAGTGGCGGCTGATGCCAGTTAGAAAAAACATTGTTGTCAAGCGTTAAGTTAATTCCCCAGATAGATACATATAATAACTTTGAAAATAATAAATAAAATGTCACCAGAGGAAGAGATAAAATATACACCACAGAAAATTTTACATACGGTTATTAACGAAAAGTATTTTGCTATCATAGACATTGTATTAATACAAAATGTATAACTATGTCATACTTGATAATAACCGGCAAGTAAATCGGCAACACCGATTATTTGTAAAGAGGCGGTAACTTAAAATAGATACATTTATCAAACTATCCATATTAAGGAGTTAATAGAGTAATATAAGCTCTTAAATTCCTTTCATAAAACTATTGAACTAGCTGTTTGCATATTCTCATACCCATTACCGCCATATTGCAATCTAATTACGAGTGATATGCTACAATTCAATTTTGGTTGGAAATGAATAATTCTGAACAAGTTTATAACAATTATGTACTAAAATGAGTTGCTCTAATCACAGAAATTAGTTTTGTCTGGAAGACTGTAGTTATCGCTTTTAAAAAAACATTGTCAAATAAATTAATGCTTCAGACATTTTTTTAATTTTTGATAAAATAACGGGCCCGTTGTGTTTTTTCGAGGTACCGTAATCTATTTTTACAGTGAAATTTGCTTCGCATGCCAGTTTTCAGGTACTCCTGTTTCCCTTTTCACCATATAGCTAAGGGCCTACGATGGTTGATACTTCCCCTTCTGAGTAAAAGCAAATCCTCTTGAGCATGCATAGAAAATGTCAAAATATAGAGATTTAAGAACAGACCCACCTCGAAATCTTGTGCATGCACCCCCACCACCTTCTCAAAGGGGTGACACGCGCGGCCTCATATTTTATTTTTTTCTCGAAAACGGTAAGACATAGAAACTTCTAGTTTTCGCCATTCGAAAGGTGATTAAATTCCATATACGTCCATGTTAAATTCTACACTTCCCGGTTATTTTTCTATTTTTAAATAATGCTTCATTTTTTCGTTATTCAGAAAAATGTGGTAGCAGACTGTTTTGCTAATTAAGTTTTTCGGGTATTACTCGAAAATGGACCATAATACGAAAATTTTATAGGAATACAAAATTGAAGATCACACAATTTCCTATCGAACGGTATATAAAAAGTTAGGATTGTTTCTCATTTATCGCATCCAGTAGCGTCCGAACGTTAGGGTTTCGGACAAATTGTAGTGCAGCGCCTTACACGTTAATTTTGTTTTTTTCAAAAACGGTAAGACATAGAAACATCTGGTTTGCGCCATTAGAAAAGTGATTAAATTTTACATTTCCCGGTTATTCTAATATTTTTTGATAATGAAAATATTCCAAACAAGAAGGATCAATAAAACTCAAAGTCCAAACCACAAATTTTAATATTGTCCACCAAAAGGACAAAATGTTCAGCAACTAGTTTCGGTACAAAATTACCATAATCAGGCTACAATAGAAATGTTATACTTATCAAAAAAGATCTCATGAGATAATGTTAAAAGTTGAGACAAAATATATTAATATTAATAATAATTAATTAATATATTTTCCAACATTAAATGCCCTTTCATTGCACATTAGAAGGTGCATTTATCAAGGTGGTTTTGTTTGGGGTCAGTTGACAAAGACTTTCCAAAAATTACCATGTCCATCTGATTGGGGATGGTCGCTTGAAAATAATAAATGGGTGCCAATTTGGATCACCATAGAAAATATCAAATTACTTACAGAAACTTTGATTAAATGTTATTGCAAAATTTGTAATCATAGATGTAAATTTTTTTGTTAAAAAATTAAAGTGCACACAACTATGTACCTGCAAGGAATGCTGTAATTAGTTCATACTTCATATTATTTGTTTATTAGAAAAATGTTTATGTTTTCCAGTTAATATTCTTCTATATTATACTCATTTGTTTTTGAAAAAAATTGTTGTTTTTATTTCAAATACTGGAATGATTAGTTCTAGGTACTGGTTTATTTTATTATTTACGTTGTAGACCCCGATATTATTAGTTTTTTTTTGAAACTCAACAAAGTATATTAAAAGTGTTCTATTTCATATTTTATAAGACAAGCTCAGTTTTTTTGTCGAATATTTTCTTTTTATAAATAAATAAGATACTTTCTGCTCCGCATTTTGGCCCGAAACCCTAACGTTCGAACGCTACCGGATGCGATAAATAAAAAACAATCCTAATAACTTATTGTTATTATATACCAATCGATAGGAAATTGTGTGATCTTCAATTTTGTATTCTTATAAAATTTTCATATAATGAATCATTTTTGAGTAATAGGCAAAAGACTTACTTAGCAAAACATGCTGCAGCCATATTTTTCTGAATAACGAAAAAATGGAGCATTATCCAAAAATATTAGAATAACTGGGAAATGTAAAACCTAATCACTTTTCTAATGGCGCAAACCAGATGTTTCTATGTCTTACCGTTTTTGAAAAAAACAGAATTAACGTGTAAGGCGCTGCACCACAATTTGTTCGAAACCCTAACGTTCGGACGCTACTGGATGCGATAAATAAAAAACAATCCTAACTTATCATATACCGATCGATAGGAAATTGTGTGATCTTCAATTTTGTATTCTTATAAAACTTTCGTATTATGATCCATTTTCGAGTAATACCCGAAAAACTTACTTAGCAAAACAGTCTGCTACCACATTTTTCTGAATAACGAAAAAATGAAGCATCATTTAAAAATAGAAAAATAACCGAGAAATGTAGAATTTAATCACCTTTCGAATGGCGAAAACTAGAAGTTTCTATGTCTTACCGTTTTCGAGAAAAAAAATAAAATATGAGGCCGCGCGTGTCACCCCTTTGATAAGGTGTTGGAGGTGCCTGCACAAGATTTCGAGGTGGGTCTGTTCTTAAATCTCTATATTTTGACTTTTTCTATACATGTTCAAAAGGATTTGCTTTTACTCAGAAGGGGAAGTATCTGGCCATTTTTTGTCTCGTAGGCACTTAGCTAATATCGACGAAGTTAATATAATGTAGTAGTGTGCGATATTAAAGTTATATAAGTATTATGGTTTCTTCTGAAAATCTTGTTTCAGATGATGTAGGTGTTAACATCATATAAATGGTATATTAACTTCAAAATTACCTTTATTTGATCCTTAAACAGTAACTTCATAAGAGTTTCCATATTTACTGCGGTTTAGAGGTTAGGATATATAAACGTCGTATAAAGGGTATTTCAAACCTTTATAAGAATATCATAGAAGTACTATGGAACGAGTTATAATGCAGTTGCTCGTAATACCCTTATGAAATGGTTGCCTAACGTGGGCCTATTTAGCGTTATAACAGCTGAATAAGCTCTGTATATATGCTTATTTCACATTTTAAGGCACCATTTACCTTCCAAACATGATTTTATAAAGGTGTTTATAACTTTTATATATCAATTTTTGTTACTTGGGTTGTATTAACATAAAATATTTTCCAGTCTCTAATCGAAAATAAAAACTAGATAAGTAATAAAATTATACCAACTAGGTAGGTTAATTTATGGTACACTAAATATTGTAGTTAGCTGTGACAAATTATACGCGAAGACCATAAGCGTCACAAACGGGCAGTTGGGGCAAATTTTAAAAGGAAAATTCTAATGTGAAATAAAAACGTTACAAATGGTCAGATCTTCTCTTTTTCTGGGCTTCACCTATTTCTTCCAATATTACATTGGGGCTGATTCCGCAAAAGGGTTCAGGCCCCCAGAAAGGTATTTCAGTTCCCCTCTTCGCTAGTTCATCTGCTATTTCATTCCCTTCCATTCCATAGTAAGGTGACTATATTTGTTTGTCTAGGCATAAGTGTGGCAGAAACAACGGTTTATGATCTGTGGAGATCTTAAATGGATTCCTTCCAAAAGATGACGAAAATGCTGAATTGCTGCGTATATAGCATGAAGTCTATGGATGCTCGGCTATCACTGGTTGGAACACTAGTGGGCTTGGCAAAATTTCCGGTTAGGGGTAGAGTGCTCCCGGCGTAGGTGAATAGCCTCAGTGGCAAATATAGACAGAGATTAAATAACCGATTGAAAAAAAATTCGCTATTATATATTTGTCAACATTAAAATTTTCACGAGACCGAATACGACTATGTTTATAGTTTGAAAAAATGAATGGTCTAAATATGATATGATTTCCAGGTATTTTATCCACAACGTAATATTTATCAGCGCATCTGCCAAAGACTTTAAAATCATGGGATATACGTACACAGATGAAAACAATTTAAAGTACATATCATTGGGAAACTGTGACCAGCTTTCAAAATCAAATAAAACATTCAAACCTTCATTCAAAAAGAGAAAATTTAAAAGCATCCAAGTTTTTACTGCGATTTACCCACCCTACGTATTCGATGGCAAGGAAATGGGAATAAGTGATAAGGTAATTTGGATACCATACAAAATTATTAATTCATTTTTAGGATAATAATTCTCATCAAAGCACAGAATTACTGGAGTATTTGAGTGACCAGTCACCGCGAACCATATGCTATATAAAAAATATTTGCCAAAAAACGAGCACTAGCGAGTTTTGCAAATTACGCTAGTTGAACAATGTCGCTCTCTTTTAACGTGTTTGAGTACAACGTTTTATCTAATTCCGTGCTTTTATAATATTTAATCAAATCTTCAATTACAATGGTAATATTAAAGTAGATTCAAATGGTGTTAGAAGTATTGTTACTATAAAGTATTCACCCAGAAAATTGACTTATTTTAAATAACCGTGTCCTTGATAATGTTGTTTTCAATGTTTATAAATCTTAAAATACTATTGAATTAAAATAATGGGGTAATTTTCAGTTTAAATAATGAAATAATTGTCAGTTTTGACAGTACATCATTAATAAATTATTCTTAGAAACTAAAGGCGGATTCATGCAACGTTCATTATATATCATTACATTTTCATTATATTATAATTACATTTACATTAGAAAACGTTAATTACTATAGTTTCCTATATGATGTTCATGCAACCACATTATTGAATTTCAATTACACTATTGCATTAAGAAGTTGGTCTACTTTCAACTATAAATTATAATTACATTATATTTTTAGTGAAAACCATAGAGAAATATAATATAATGTCTATGTCTATGGTAAAAATCATGAAATCGCATGCGCCAAAAATGTTACAGCTGTCATTCCGAGGTCTCCTTCTATTTCAAGCAGCCACTATTACTTTCAAAAGTAGTGAAACCGATATATTCACTTTTTTGCTGAGAGAACCTCACAACTTCCAAATAATCGCAAATAACTGACCTTCTAGCTATTCTAGCACAACCACAAACAATTCAAATAATATGACGTTTATCAATTGCCAGTCTTGTCAGTTCACAATTAATTCGTTCCATGAACTAGTTTGATTAGGCAGTGATAAGTGTAGTTATAATGTAATGAAAATGTAATTATAATGCACGTTGCATGAATCGGCCTTTAAACAGTTACGTAAAGTTTTTACATAACTACTTTTCATAACTGATATATGAAGGTTATGAAAAATGTGACGTTACCTAACGTCAAGGAGTGACTTAGAGGTAGCCAACTATTGATAGTACTATCGATAGTTTCAAGTTTTAATTTACTATCGATACTATCGATAGTCCCATTCGATAGTTTTTGTCATAGACATTATGGTTTTTGTCATACTTCAACTGTCAAAGTCATCATACATAACGCATAATAAATGCGAATAAAATAGATTATTTTAAATGTTCCTTAAATGCTGGTATATAATGTTGAAAATGTGTTTTCTATTTTATATTGAATTATAACTTATTCTGTAACTGTTGATACAATTCTGTTAATATGTTATGTATTATTTGTGTTTCTTGGAATGCTAAATAAACATTTTTTTATGTATTTTGAGGTTAGGTATTTGTTTGGAATGTTAGAACTAAACCGATAGTGCCATCGATAGTATCGATAGTTCTCAATAACACTATCGGAACTATCGATAGTCGTGACCTCTAGAGTGACTTAGTGACATTTGATAGCGGAATTAGATAAAATATTAAAAATAATGCAGAGTGTTTTCAATAGTTTATCAAAGTAGTTGTATAACAATACGTAATTTCATTCAAAGTGTTTATTACGATTATTCTTTATTTGTTATTTTATAAGTAACAAGGAAATTCGGAAAAATTGAAAAAAAAGGGAGGTTTAATTTAAAAAAAATGGTGATAATGTCATCGCACGAATGTGGTCATCATCTATATTAGATTATAATTTGAAAAAATAGTAAATTAAAATGAAAAATCAACCTGTTCCGGGAATATCTAATATTATTTCTCATTTAGCTAATAATGAATTTATACGTTACTTTATGGACGCACTGTATAAACATTGCATACTTAAACTGAGTATTTAGAATAAAAAATTCCTTTTAAATTTTAGATTGTTAACATGGTGTGGACTAGAATGGGCATAAACGTGACTTACAATTATATCAAACACAATGAAGGAACCATTTCAAAAGATAATTTCACGGGAATTTGGAAAATGTTATTCGAAGGGCCATACGATATGTACGCGGGAATTTCAGTACCTCAAGTGATAGGCTATTTCGAACAAACTGTTTCACCACTCCAAGACAGTTCCTATTTTGTTGTGCCATATTTAATGGAAGATACTAATAGACTGTCAGTTTTTCATGTATTCACTGCATTTACATGGATTGTTATATGTTTAACATTGGTCTTTGTAGGAATACATTATTATTTTATTATGAAAATACTGAAAGTGGATACACCATACAGGATTACTGATATTGGATTCACGATTTTTCGAATTATGCTAGAAATTCCTTCCATCAAAAAACCTAAAAGTGTATCTCTAAAAATTTTGTTAATCGTACTTTTACATTTCACCATAACTTTAAGTAATTGTTATAAAAGTAAATTATTCAATTCCAGCGTGAAACAAAATTCCCGTCTGGTGTATGGAACTATTGAAGACATAGTAAATAAAAAATTAAACGTAGGGTTACATCCAGTTGCTTGGAGAGTTTTGATAAAGTCGGATAATTTTTACGAGAAATATATGGCCGAGCACAGTGTTCCATGTACAATCTATTCAACTTGTCTGAACAAAACAGCATTTCAGAAAAACTTTGCCACGGAAAAATTGGAACAGTTCGTGAGATTTCTAATCCCACGGCTATACATGGACGAAGACGGCATGCCACTGATCTATATTTTAAAAAACTACAAAGTGAATACGGTATTTTTCAATTACTTTTTTAAAATGGGTCATCCACTAACGGGTATTTTTAATAAATATTTACTTATGATCAATGAGAACGGATTTATTACTAATTTATATAAGAGTTTGGACTCAGCTAATCTGTCTTTTATACAAAAAGCAAAAAAAATTATTCGATTTCGGCCCATGAATTTATCAGAAATTGGCAAGGTTTTCATAATATTCGCAATAGGCGTAGGAATATCCATTGTTGCATTTTGCTTAGAGCATTATTATAACCATAAAAATAATATTAAAATTTCTTGTTTAACCAAATAATACTCTGTCCTGTAATAAGTAGGGGAGAGGGGAGCGAGACGGGGACACGAGGCAAGATGGGGTTTTTCAATAGAAATGATATCCGAGTCGCCATATATTTAATTTTATGTAGACTAGGTCGAATCTATTGCGTTCAGTAACGGACACTGCAAACTGCAAATGTCAGTCAGTAGTCAAGTGTATTGGGTTGCAGCAACGTTTTGTGTTTATAGCTGTTTACAAAGATTTTCGTTAGATATTTTAGAGGTGAGTAACACTAAATCGTTTTATTTTCTGGTACTTTTTGTAGATCCTAGCATATAGTGTATGGTCTTAGGATTATTTTTGTATAAAGTAAATCAATGATAAATGGTTTCTTAGTTTAATTTTGACGTTTTTAACCTCAAAAATCAAACGGGGCAAGATGAAGATAATAATAGGGGGCAAGATAAGACGCGCCCCATCTTGCCCCAGATTGCTTTCAATTAACATTTGTACCATACTTAGTCATTGTTTCAGATTTTTTAACTTAATTTGCTATAATTTCATTAGTTTAATAAGTTTCTGTTATTTATTTTAGATAATGGTTCGCACGTACGTGCGGAAAACAAAGCGTCAAGAATGGTCAGAGGAGAATATGCGGCAAGCTATGGATACAATTTTGCAAAACAGAATGGGATATAAGAACGCCGCTTCACAATATGAAGTCCCACAGTCGGCATTAGAGCGAAAAGTTAAGCGCTCCAGAGAAGCAAAAGCAGCCCATATTGAAAGCCCTCCACTCATAAAATGTAGTTTGGGACCAAAAATCACAGTTTTCACTTTTGAAGAAGAAAGAACTCTGGTTTCCTATTTAAAGACAATGGAAGCCCGTTTGTTTGGTCTTACCACACTAGACTTAAGAAAATTAGCTTTTCAACTAGCTCAAAAAAATAATAAGGCTAATATGTTTTCAGTTGAAAAAGAAATGGCGGGCCTAGACTGGATGAAAGGGTTTTTGAAAAGGCATCCAGATTTATCGCTTCGAAAACCAGAGCCAATATCTGTTGCTAGTGCTATGGGGTTCAACAGATTGGCTGTAACACAGTTCTATGAACTGTTAGGAAGACAGGTTTCATCTACATCTTCATCGGAGTCTGATGCTGAAGAAGATGCTAAATGCCTTTATTGTGATTATCTGTATTCAGAGTCGACTGAAGGTTGGGTCATGTGCATTGTCTGTAAAAAGTGTGCACACTGTTCATGTGCTGGAGAGGACGATGATGATGATGAAGTTAATCATGTTTGTACTATGTGTAATAATCTGAATTAGTTTTTTGATTTGTATGGAATATACCAATAATGTAGTTTCTTTTTAAAATACATTTCTCACATTTTTTATGCAATTTTTTATATTTTTTTAGTAAAACAATCCATATAAAATCCGTTCCATCTTGCCCCGCCATGTATCCCATCTTGCCTCGCATAATGACACATTTTACATTTGTTTTTTTTCTACCGACTTGTTTAAAAATTCTGTCAAATCAATTTTTATTATGTTACTACAGTTGTCAGAACCAAATATGAGCTCCGGAAAATATGCGAACTAAAATAAGGTCATCGCAAGCAGCCAATCAAGAGCCAATGTTAACGATTGTCCATTAGTAATTGTTAAATATCATCGAAATAACATGACCGAGTGATTTCATCAACATACATCATTTTATTCATTCTGTATCAGTGTTGTCAATGCGAGGATGATTATCCGATTTTTAAACAATTTCACTAATTTGGATCCAATAGTTTTTAGAATATTTTGTAGAAGGGATATATAAAATGGCTATTGTTTTGGGGGATTTTCAATATTGATTGGGGTCGAAGACTTTATTTAGATAACCAATGTGTCCTTTTGGTAATTTTGATAAATTCTGATAATTTGAATAGTAAGTTCGGGTAATTTTCATTTTTGCATCGGCAACACTGGACTATAACCAGTTCATATTTTTTTGCTTTCCATAGAAACTTGACCCTTCTTTTTCATGTAATTTGTAAATATAGACATTTAGGGCGAACGGTAGTTTTAATTTTGCTCAAGTATACATTTTTTATTACTATTAAGAGTTACATTTTTAGCCAGTTTGACTTGGCTTACATATCTCTTAACAGTTGACATTTATGGTAGGTAGGTATCGATATTTGGTTATCGATTCAAAATATCGAATTGTTACTACAAAAATACAACTACAGCGACATGAACACGCCCACCAGGGTTCACGTTTGCTTCTGCCAACTGTACAGATGATGATGAAGGAGTACGAATTTTTTCAGGACATTAAACGAAAAGTTTACCTGTTTTAGGAATTTATTACCTTAGGGTCCCCATCTTGCCCCCCTCTCCCCTATAGTATAGTATATTTTCATAGGGTAGGAATAAAAGTTTGTTATTTCCATGTGGATATAATAGACCAGGGTCGATAATTTTTGAGACCAAAAAAAATTATAGTAGGATGAAACCCATTGTAAGAGGTAGAGAATATAACAAAAACGAAAGGAAAAATAAATTACGGGCGATCTGAGGTCGGGAAGGGGGAGGGGGTGAGTTTTTAAGGGTAAAAACAGGTTAATCTCGATTTCCGGCAAAACTGCAAGACTTATGAAAAAAAGTTAAATGGCAAAGTTGTAGGTAATAAAAAGATC